>JANIJG010003771.1:0-12583 GCA_024611175.1 Megaceryle torquata | reverse complement strand
GCCACCACCTCTCTGGGCAGCCTGGGCCAGGCTCTCACCTCCCTCAAACAAAATTTTCTTCCTTCTCTCCAGCCTGAATCTCCCTCTTTTAGTTTGAAACCATCCCCCCTTGTCTTGTCACAACAGGCCCTTGCTCAGGATTTTACATGGGCTCTTTCAGCTCACGCTGCACCCTCTCCTAGGACATGGGTGTTCTGCATTACTGACTCAACTGTTTGCATGTCCTTCAGCCAGCACCACAAAGCTGCCCATCACTATCTTATCTCCAGCTCCATCTGCTGACATAACCACTTGCAGACTCATTCCCAAAGTTGGCTTTGCCAAAACAAGGCCAGGTGAATGGTCTCAGCTCTGAGGGTATCAAACTATTTTACCCCAACACAGCTTAATCCTACCCAGGAGTAAAGATACCCTAGTGTAAGTATATATCTTCTGAGACTTCAGCACCTACCCTTGTCACACTTTATTACTTGAACTTGATTAAAACAAGCTCTCCAGCACCCACAGTAGTTACACAGTTGACTCCTCTCTGGTCACAAACAAGACACAGACACAAACTCCAAGCAAAAAAAAAAAAAAAAAAGAAGTGAAGATAATCATTTGAGAAATTTGGGGCTGCTACAGACCTTTCATCTCTTGACATCCAATTCAGTCTCTGCAAGCACAGGATAGAGGAAAGTAGGTACGAACTTCTCAGCACTCAAATTCCTCTCATACTTTCACAGCATTCTGCAAAGAAAAAAAAAAAAAAAACACACAGCTAGAATGAAACCTTTCCCTTTCCCTGTGTATACAGTAAATATAGCTATCTAAATATACATTCCTGTATTATGCATGCTTGTTTACATTTTTAAAAATAAATGTAAAAGGAGACAAACAAAAGGAGAAGACAGGCCTTTAGTCCAGCTTTTTTTTTTTTTTGCTTTAGCAGATTGCTGTGAAAGTATGAATGGCATCCGAGGACTGGGAGGCTAATGCTCATTAAAGAAAAAGGGGAAAAAAAAACCAAAACAACAACCACCTCAACCCAGGATTTTATAGACAAGAGCTGCAAATAGTTAAGGAGACCCCAATGTATTATCTACCTATGCATTCCAGAAGAGGTGGTTACCTCCCTGCTAGCCTCACACAGCCCCACCAAAGCCATTTCTTCTTAGGCTGCCTGGCAGGAGCAGCACTGCTGCCTTTGCCTCACCTCCCCAGGCAGGCACAAGCTGTCCTCTGCTTTGAATCCAGGGCAAAGCAGATGTCAGCACCAGAACGACAGGAAAACCACAACAGATTGCCAACGAGGACGGCATTTTGTTTAGGGGACGTATTTCTGAAGACTGCACATATCTATGAAGAGGTCCATCTTAATTTATTGCTTAATTCTCCAAATTCCTATTCAACTTTGCCCTTTAACCATATCAGGCAGATGACATTTTAGCCTACTAATTTGAATTTCTCCAGACACATAAGAAAGTTTTTAACTTTTTAAAACCATTCCTTTTGTAATGTGGGTCTCCAGACTGCCTGGAGCTAAAGCTTTTCTCCAAATACCTCACCACAGCAGCAATATCACAACAGCAAACTAAATAGCCAGCTTTGAAAAGTTAGCATGTCACCGGAGCAATGTTAAGCAGGTCCATAGAGCTGAATTTATTAACCTTTGTACCTCAAGACCCCGATGGTGCCGAGATTGCCAAAACAATCCTACAGCTGAGCTGTGTACAGCCTAACAGTGTCGTGCTGGTGCTTACACCAAGTTTCCATCCACGTTGAACATGGTCTCACAGGAACTCAGGGAGGGAGCATGGAGGTGATGGCATGGGGGGAAGACAAGAGACCTCAAAATAAATGAGAAAATTTGGATATTTTCCTACAACAACGTAGCACTGAAGGACATGTTAAACTCACACTAGAAGTATTAACCTTGTTCCTATCAGAATTTCTTTCCCCTACAAAAATAAACCAGGCAAAGATATTCTTAGTATGGACATCATAAGAGTGACTTTATCCAGACGTATTTTTAAATGTGTATTTAACAGATGAGAACAAAAATCTGCTGCCAGCAAAGACAGGTATTAACCCAGGAGAAGCCATTTAGCATCAGACTTCTGAACCAATACAAGATCTTACTGAAGTCCTTTACCCCGTTGCGAAAGGAACAAAGGAAGAGGAAATGACTAACCAAAGCAGCAGCAGCATATTAATATATTTTGGTATGTGGAAAGGGAAAATTGTAGCGGGTATTTTTAACATTCCCAATAGGAGAAGGCACTGCCAGACACACGCCAGACACCACAGAGGCTCAGCAGCTCCCAGGCTAGGAAAGAAAAGTGAAGTTGTGTCCCAAAGAGGAGTTCTGCATTTTCCATTTCCCAGCAGGAGCTCTCCTGGAAGAGCAGAGCCATGCAGTGCAAGAGTGGTTTGAGCCAGCTGACGATGTCTTGGCCTAATGACATGCCTGGAAAGGAGGCATGGCTGGGGCAAACAGCAATGCCTCAGTGATAACATGTGCACTTGAATTTGACCTGTAGGAAAAACCCAGCCTGGAGAGGTGCTCCCGAGGGAAAAGGTGAGAGTTTCTCGGAGCGCTGCCAGCAGTGAGCACTCCTTCAAGGCTCATCACCACCCAGCTCTACTGAGAAACAGATGCCCTCACCCACGTGCTGGTAAGATAGGGAAAAGTTTCTCCCTGCCCTGGGTGGCATCCAGCAAGTCACGGCTCACCCACACGCCACAGAGTGCAACCCCATTCCCTCAAACTCCTCAAAGCTCTCCATCATCTGCACATGCAATGGGGCCAGGCTGCCAGCAAAACACTGCAACTTCTCAAGTCTCCCCTTGCAATTACTTAGCCACCACACCCACGCAAGCCAAGCCACTGATGTCCCAGTACAACTGGATTTAATAGCTAGTTTTTCATCTCACGTCTCCCCGCCAGCTGCCTCCATGGGAAGCTCTTTGGGGCAGCCACGATAACAGATTTGCTCAAAGCAACAGGGCAGAAGCCTGAAGGACCGCTGTGATAAACCCAAAATGAGAGCTTTCAAACCCTGAAAGGGATCAAAACCAATCAATCTAGCAACAGCCCGCTACGGTCATTTGTGCAGTGGGATGGCACAGCACAAAAGCATTGCTCGCTCAGTAAGAGAGGAGCTGGACCACTGCCTGTCTGTCCGGCTGCAATTATTCCCTCACTTCATAATTAAGGGCTACAATTCACCCTTTTTCTAATGCCAAACCCCAAGAGACTCCTCGTAACAAAACGACTTTGAAATACTAAATGGAAAGCTACTGCTGGACCAACCGTAATCATTCGGATTCCCCCAGCTCCAGCACTGTTGAATGTAAAAGATACAGAGAAACTAATATTTCATGTTCTTGCAGAGGGATTTGTAATCGGCCACCCCGTATGCAGCCAGAAGCTTAAGCAGGTCTTTACCCTGGTATTGCAAAATGACAACCCCGGTCATTCCACCACCAAGATTTTCCCATTATTTCTGTTCAGTGTGCTGTTTGCCACAACTATACAAAGAGATTGGACCACTGACAGAAAAAAAAGAAAAAAAAAAGTGCTTCGTTAACCTCTCAGTGACTCAACAATCCCATTGTTAAACAGCAATGGGCAACAGGAGAAGCTGACAGCAGACGGATGCTCTCATCTATTTGAATTCCTAGAGGAAAATGAGATTGACCTGCATTGGAAACAGGCTGCAAGTTAAAGGAGGGTTGATAACTCAGAGGGAAATCAGAACTCGTAAGTGTCTGAATCATATCAGAGCTGGATGCTTTCATGTGGTTTCTTCTAACTACTTGAAGTCTGAAGATAGTATTTACTGCTCACATTAGGTCTAAGCAGTTGAATGATTTCAGTTTCTCTAAAGGGAAAGTGTGATTACAGTATCAAAATCATTGTAAGTGCAGATGACTTAGCTAAGTGGGAGCATCAGAAAGCAGCGTTTGAAACAAGATTGTACCCCGTTATCAGGCTACATCTTGATAATTCTTCAGCTAGAAAGGCAGATGAAATCAACAAGCAAGATTTTCCTCCCTCTTTGCCACACACAGTATAGTGGAAAAAGTGGAAAAAAAGTCTCCTCAGTTAAACAATCCAAGTGCTGCAATAAATTCTCAAAACATGCCAAGATTTTAAAACACAGGAGTTTGCAGCCAGTTCTCAACCCCGAGATTTTAAAAGGGCAACTTCACTTCAGGCTAGACAGTAGGAGGAATGCAGACTCAACATACAGAAGTCAAAGTTCCTGTCAGTTGGCAGAGGCATCACAATTATCACCAATATGCCCAGCACAACTACCAAGGAATCAGGAGCACTATGAGCCTCCCCAGGCTAGAGCTGCCTCCTCCTCAGCCTGCAGAGCTGGGCAAACACTGCATCCATGTGCCTATTTTTGCCTTTAATGCTGCATACCCACAGTTATGGTTCAGAAAGACACAAAACTGTCAGAAAAAATCCAAACAGCCAGGCTTGAGCAGGCATCACTCGCTCCCCTTGCTTCCCCCTGCACTGCTCAGAGCTACACCCAAGTGAACAGGGGCCAGACCCGACCGATCAGCTTCCTCCAGCCTGTACCTTGCAGGGTGGGGTTGAAGCCAGAGGACAATACTGGCATCTGTTCAATGGGCAGTGCTGGGCCATGAATGCATTTTGATTGAAAGTCAGAAAAATGCTCTCAATCGTCAATCCAAGGAGGTGCTCCAGGCTGTAACAGTCAATCTGCAGCCTCCAGTGCTGCATTTTATTTCACCCGGCCATACGGCAGCAGCAGACTCTTACTCATCACTCCTGCCACTTAAATCATTTGCTGGATTAAAACATTGTTCATGAAGTATTTAGAAAACCCTTTGAAGACAGGGAACGTGTAGAGCTGCATTCAGGACTGAATTTGGACCATGGAAGCTTCTGCTGATGGGCTTCCTACAACATTGATACTTTGACTTTCTGCTCCAGCACAGATGTTGAACCAGCTGAAGGCTGAGCAGAATCCCATGGCCAAGACTTCCCCAGCAGACCAGAGTTAGTTTGACTGCTCCATGGCAACGTTTATCCTCAAGTATGCTATCTTACAGGCACCTACAGACAGTACTTCTATCTCCGAGCCAGATCCCTTATGCTGCAGAACATGGTGCTGTTGATAACTCTTAGAAAGAAAGTTTCAAAAATGGTTAAGGAACAAAAGAGGCTTTAGAAGTAAACCCTGCAGCACTTCACTGTTACCCCAGTGTTATTTCAAAGTATAAACCGCATTATGAGCCAGAACTTTGAACTCCATTTAAAAGCACAACATGAACTTTAAGAAATGAAACTTTCTGCACTACAACAAGGACCTCACTGGCTCGGGCTCCACCAAGGTGCCAGCCTTCCAACTTCCACACCAAGGACACGTGCTCCTGAAGAGAGGCACCACACATCTCTCCATTCACCTTGTTAATCTCTCTGTGCTTCATTTAACAGTCTGCTGAAGGTGCTCAAACAAAGAGATAATACACAGTGTCATCTCAGCACACAGACCATTTAGGGTCTGTGCAGGCAGTTTAAGAAGGTCACATAGTCAGGAATCAGTGCAATATTTCAGCAGACTCCAAGACAGTATTTGCATCTTGCCTTAAGCAAAGAGAATAGGAGACTAAGCTCCCCTCCAGCATCAGGGAAAAGGGTCTGGCTCCTCCAAGACTTGCTTAACACACTTGAATTACACCCGGGCCATATGATGAAGGATCTTTCTTTTACCATCTTCTTCATGTGGCTGTTAATTCCCCAGGTGAGCGACTTGATGTTTCCCCGAGGCCAGTAGACTCTGCAAGACTCCCTAGGCATACTGGTCCCAGTTCCACAACCCAATTCACTGCGTAACCCCAAATACAGCATAATGTTAGGAGTTAGATCACAAGAAGAACCTTTAAAGATGTGTTCAAAATGTACCTAAAGGCACCTCAAATACATATTTCACAAATTTGAGTTCAACAACCCAACATCCTAGAGTTCTGCCCCCAAAACAGTCTCTTAACACATGCACAGGCCCCAACGCACTCAGCTTTCCTGAGCAGTGAGTACTGATCTGAACTCGAGAACATGCCAGGTTGTTAAAAAGGCCTAAAAATGCTCAGCAACAGAAACATAGAGTAATTGAGGTCATTTCTCTCATGCTTCTCTGGGTTCTCACTCTCCTTGCTTTGCTGTCCCACAATCTGCTGCTCCTTTGGCAGGCAAAGACTGAACGAACACTTCACCGCAGCCACACAGATCTGAATTTTCTTGCCTCTGACTCTGGTTACAGCTTGAACTATTACTCCAGGAGCCTGCAACAGGGAGCAGGGATTAAGAAATCTATTTAGAAATAGGTACACCAGACCCGAAGCCAAGAAATTCTTCTTTTGGCATACAAACAGCACAGGAAAAAAGGCAGAAACTGGAAGGTGGAGGCCTGAAAAGGCAGGCCTGGAGTGGAAACATCTGACCAAGAATTTTCACAAGCCTTTAAAATGCCTAAAGCCCAACTCCTTCACTAGCACTTCTCACACACCTCAGACTGCAGACCCCATTACCCAAGTCATACCCGTTGGGAGAACTGTCAATACACCCATCGAGCTGCCATGGGAAAGTCCAGGGAACCCAGTAAAATCCTAACGCAATCTCCATAAATCCTCCCTGCAGCTTGGTCATTTCCAAGCTTTTGAGATGCTACCTCTGCCTCTCTTCTGGGCAATGCTTCTAACTGTCCATGCTAGGACAGGCTTGGCAAGGACCCCTTCTCAGCAAACGTTAGGACAAACAGCTCCACCTTGGTCAGAGCATCAACTTGGAGAAGTGAAGCTTTGATGGACCTCTGCCACCACTGCTGTAAATACAACACATGGCAGCATAAAGAGAAAAATGCAGCACGGTCCTTTATCAGTCAATCCCAGCTGAAGCCACACGTGCTGCCACAGGTATTTACACAAGCAAGGGTCAGTGGGTGCATCACAGATAGAGCACTCACCCATAAACCCCATTTTCTGCCAGCTTCCCAGCACCACACCCCACTGACAACTAACTGCAGATGCTGCCTGGTCCAAGAGAAGGACTTGCCGAGTCTCCCCGGGGAACAACAAATTAACAGAGGCAGAAAAGTTCCCACCTAGTCCCAGGGGAAAGGGCCCTTCCTGGCACAGCAAAACCCAGATCACTTCCCAGATTTGAAAGTGCCCCGTGAAAGATTCATTTGGTATGATCTGCTGCAGCCATGGTGCTGTTCTTGGGTATTGAGGATCTTACAAATGTTTACAAAGATCTGCAGGGTGGGTGTCAAGTAGAAGGGGCCAGGCTCTTTCCTGTGATGCCCTGTGATAGGACAAAAGGCAATGGTCACAAGCTGGAACTTAGGAAGTTCCACCTCAACATAAGGAAAAACTTCTTCACTGTGAGAGTGACAGAGCCTGGAACAGGCTGCCCAGAGAGGTCTCCTGCTCCGGAGACTTTCCAAACCCCCCTGGATCTGTTCCTGCTCTGGCAGGGGGGTTGGACTCTATGGCCTCCAGAGGTCACTTCCAACCCCCACCATTCTATGATTACCTGGAGCTGAAGCAGAGAAGGGCAGAACAGATGCTGCAACTGGTTTCGTGTACCCGTTTTTAGGTCCATGCACAGCATTAAGAAAAGGGCAAAGCCAAGATGAAAGCCAAGCTGGGATGTCCCCGTGCAACATAGGCAATGGTTTAACAGACAAAGCAGCGCCAATCATCACAGCAGCCTTTCAAGACACTTTGGGAAGCAGGAAGTAACACTGCTTTCTGGGACCAGGCTTGGCCTCCCACCCACACCACAGCAGAGACCCTGAAAGGAAGACACGTGCAGGAAGTCTTAGTGGCTGCAGCAAAGTAGTCTTCCACTTGCCCACCAGCTAATGCTAGCATAGCGTGTCCTGGGGGCCAGGTCACACATGGGACCAAGAGAACAGCACTAGCAGCTGCTCTCCTAGTGACCTCCTGGCACCTACAACTGCAGGCACTTGGCCTCAGCTTCCCCTCCTGTTGAATGGGAGGGTAAGTGCCCTCCATTCTGCCTGCACACCAGGGCAGGTGGACAACGCCATGCAAGAGTCAGGCTGAGGGCGGGAGCCTGGTAGAGACATCCATGTGAGCCAAAGGCAAGTCATCGACTTTAAACGCTCCTGCCACCCAGCACTCCCCACCAGAGGCTCAGGAATTATTCACTTTCTCCAATAAATTGGACTGTTCTCTTTGTAGTCACCAAGTATGGGCCTTTCAACTTAAAACCACATGGCAAATAGGCAGAGGGGGAAAAAAAAAAAAAAAGAAAAAAGTAGTCATAGCCAGTAGTCAGACTAAACCAGTAACAATAAAATTCTCAGCTGGCTGATATTATAGGCTCTCTGATCAGTCAGTCAGAAGCTGGTCCAATCCTGGCACACTCCCTGAAGAGCTGCACCTTGTGCAATAGCTTAGTCATCATCTTCCTTGACAGCTACGCATTTGCAAATAGATTATGAGTCCACTCACATTTTCCCATTAAAATTTCCCCCACCACCCCACTACAAGCAGGACAGGAGCAGAGCGGTGCCGCACGGAGGAGCGGGTAGCTTGCCCCCTTTGCAAGGGAGGAGATCACGCTTTTATCTCCTCGACTCAACAACTTCCTTCCTGTGTGGTTGCAGGCAGACAAAAGACACCTTTTCACATCAGACAGGAATGAGATGTACTGAAACTTGTCACATCCCTGAAATAAAATACCCTGCTTATCATTTTCAGTCCATACGGGAGAGTGTAAAGCAGAACTAAGCCAGCATTTCTTCTCTGAGAAACCCTTGTAGGGTGGGATTTGGAAGAAAAAAGAATAAGGAGCCCAAAATAACTCGGGTTCAGTTTAATATGGCTCTGGCAGGTGACACAGCTAAACGAAAGACGATAACACTGGACAGAGGTACTTCCCCTCTGCAGGATGAGAGCTGGATTGTTTCTGGAAACATCATGAATCACAGACATAAATATACCAGGCTTTAAAAGCCTTCATCACCCACGTAATTCTGAACTCAAGCTTTACTTTCCCTGGGTCATTCAACACAAGCTCAATGAGCTGGACACCAGAGAGGCAGGCTGAGAAGGTCAGCTATTCAATTATACGTACAACCCGAAAATGAGAGCTTATGTTTTGCTGGGCAACATCAAGACACCTCTTCTGAGACGGAAGAAGTCCTCCCTGATGGTCAATTAGTCATTCAACTACAACTTGAAGGAAACCAGGAGTTTTGCTCTATTTCCTCAACTTTACAGCATAACAGGGCTTAAAGGTGTTTCCTGCAGCAGAGGAGCCATTAGCGATGTACTGGCTGTTTTCAAGCAGAGCAGCAGTTTTCAGGCTGTGAGCAGATCCAGACAGGGCAGCACAGGCAGCAGGATCAGCCAGAAGGGAGGGTGCCCAATAGAGGAGTTTAAAAAAAAAAAGTAAAAACCTGCAAGCAACACTACTTTCCACACTTCACCACCACTGAAAATCCTCCACACCAGACAGTGACAGCAGCAGGGAGCTGTTAACGCCAGCAGAGGATGAGGCTCTTCAGAATAGGGATTACTGGTGTGAGAAAATTAGTAGCTTGCCCACATTACTAATTTACAGATGATTTCTCCGAGTCATAATGCAGCCTCAGAGATCAACCAGCAAAGATGGTTCATTTGAAAGAGGAAAAAAAAATATTCTTCTAAATAAGTCTTCTTGGGAAGGAGAAGGAACATCACCTACTTCTCTTCAGAAACAGGAATTTAGAGTTGGGGGGTTTGATAAGCAAGGAAACCACAAAGCACTATGAGAACCAAAGAAAACTGCAGGAAACAAAGAGGAGAGCTGCATAAAAAGCAACTATTTTACTTCTGATTAACCCACAAACCTTACAGTTCCTGTCCCTCATCCTCCCATACATTGCAGAGCAAAATTCAAGGCTTGAAACTCCTGAACTCCTGCTTTGCATCATATAGTTGCAAAAAGAGGAGACAATGTTCTTTGTGTTAGGAAGTCAGAGAAGCAGCTTTCTAGAGCTTTCACACACATACATGCAACAGAACCCACTTCTTTTTCCCTATTTTCCACAGTATCCAAGAGATTTACTTAACAAAACCTAAAAGACACAAAAAGCCCACCCCAAAACAAAAACACAACCCACACCTTTAGTTACACGGGAAGCATTAAAAAGGATCATGAGATTTGCATTCTTTAGCACCTCAGATTATTGCAGTTTCCACAGCCACATCTTCCCCTTCCAGCTCCCTACCAAGCTCCAATTAAAGAATGCTCCTGCGTGAGTGGATTTGGGCATTTCCCTTACCAAGGCACTGGAGCATCCAGGCCAACACGATGGCAAGGCAGCCAAATTTATGCATTCCCAGCAGATCTCTGCTTAATTTTGCTGTATGGATAGAAACTGCACCAAGCTTGCACTCTGCCCAGTACCTATATTTAGGGAGGCAGCTGACCTGACAGTGCCCCCCATAAGCTCATTTACTAAGATTCACTTATTCTAATATAATCTAATTAGACTGCACCACTCCCGCACACAGGCATGGCGGTGACCGAGAGAGGACGAGTTCAAACGCAGGGAACCTGGCCCAGATGCTGCTTTAGTTCTCAGATGGAGGGGAGTAACCTTGCAGAGGAACAGCAGGAACTGCAGATGCTCGAGTGCCATCTCCCTGCTCAGAGCAGCACCTGGATCTACTCTGCTTCTCCCTCCCACCACCTAAAGACCAATTTTTCAATTGAAAAAAGCAGATCAATGTATGGTGCTTATCGATCCTGCTCTAAACTCACTGGAAATAAAGTGAGATTGGGACCAAAAGAAAAAAAAAAAAAGCAGGAATCCAAGTCTCTCAGACAGTGCCAACACCAGCAGGCACAGATGTGTTCCCAACTAGAGACCACAGGCATCAGCCTGGAAAACATGCCAACAAGTCCACGCTGTAAGAAATTACTCTAAATGCTCCATTCTGGCAAGAAGTAAGAAGTCTTCAAAGCGCAGAAGCACCCCCTCTCTCCTGAAACCAGCTGTAGTTCAGGCACGTGGACAGGAAGAAGGTTTTACATTTCTAAAAAACCATAAATAAATACCTTTTCTCTTTTTTTAAAACAAACCAAAAAAAAAAGGCATCATGTGTTTTATCTGCTTGGACATCTTGTATAATGATGTGAGGAGAAACAGATTCCTAAGAGTCATGAGCTGGTAATTCTCCAATCTATCATCTCCATAGTTTATGTACAGTCATTAACAAGAAGTGATTTGTCTGGGACAGCAACTCCCTGTCTCATTAGCCCAAAACAATCACCCGAGGAATGTCAAAAAGTTTGGAGAGCTTGGTGCAGCAAGGAGGCCCCCCAAAAAGACTCATTTTGGTTTAAAACGAAATGCTTGCTGAACTTTGATGGGTTAGGGCAAAAAGGTTTTCACTGACAATGAAATCCTGAAAATATTGATAAGAGAACAACAGGAGACAAAGACTTTGACTTGTTCAACTATCAAAATGAGTGGTCAAGAGGGGATCCAATTGTTCCCTCTAATTACGCCAGGGGGGGAAAATAACCATTTAAACCAAACAGCAGAGCTAGAACAAAAACAACCTATACAGACTGACCGTAAACACCATGAGGATGGGAATTCAGTGATTGCTCCAAGACTTAAAGCAGGCTGTCCAACAGCTCTCCCACGGAGATGAGAGTGAAGAATAAACCCATCCAGCTTCACCTTAAAAGCAGTTATGTCACAAAAGACATCCACAGCACGGCCCGGTGCTATAAATGGGGAAACTAAACTTGATCAGCAGCTCCCTCCCACTCTCGGGTTCTTACCAGCCCACTAACTGCCCTGGCTTTTGGAACAGAGAGAGGGAATGAAGAATTACCCTCCTGTCTTCTGCTTCCTCCCCACCCCGCCAGGACAGCACAAGGGGTATTCGCACCATTTACTCAAGCACATAATCAGGGGATGATCAGGGAACTAAACTTGGGAGCTGAAGCTCTCCCAAAGTCAATGGAGAGAGATGGGTGTCTTGGCAGCAGCGGAGGAAGGGATTAGGAGCAACCAAGTTTGATGCTTAAAATAAAACACATGTCCTCATGCTTAAGGGTCTTGGCCAAAAACGTATTTAATCTATACCCATCACCTCTGAAATTTGCAGGGAATTTCAGCTGCTG
The DNA here is from genome assembly GCA_024611175.1 of Megaceryle torquata. Taxonomy (NCBI): domain Eukaryota; kingdom Metazoa; phylum Chordata; class Aves; order Coraciiformes; family Cerylidae; genus Megaceryle; species Megaceryle torquata. The sequence continues at coordinate 402 of JANIJG010003771.1, read as the reverse complement.
AGGGATTTTCTTAACCCTGGGTTTACAGCAATGACAGTCAAGGAATGATTAGACACTTTTGAGCCACAACCATCTCATCTCCAACAGTAAGAGGGGATGATACAAACAAAAGCTGCTACACAGCTGACCAAGTAACACCAGAGTTTTATACAGGCTTGAGCAAGTCTTTTCCTTTTCTGGAAGGGGTTTCAAAAACTTGTTAACAGGCTAAGTTATCTGTAGTAAGGGGTTTATGACAGTGGGGGATAAAGAATCTAATTAAAAACTAATTGTGTTCTTCATATCCTGCTGCTGATACCTTGGAGTTCTGGAATTATCTTCCCAAGGCTTGCTAGATAACAAGGGGGGGGGGGGGGGTAGGAAAAAAAAAGAAAAAATTACAAAAAACACATACAAAAAAAT
>JANIJG010003769.1:0-44862 GCA_024611175.1 Megaceryle torquata | reverse complement strand
GGCCGGGGGACACCGCGGGGGGCGCCGCCCCTCCTCCCCCCCGCCCCGCTCCCCGCCCGCTTCCACCAGGGGCGCGCGCACCGGGCGGCGGCGGGGACGCGCATGGGCGGGCAGGCACGCAGGCGGGCGGCGACGTCTCACCCGATGGGCACGAGTCAGGCTCAGGTCCTTCATGACCTCCTCGAAGGCCGCCGTCTCCTCCGCCTGCTTCTGGTTGTGCAGGGCGATCTTCTCGCTGAATTTCCGCGGGTTGTTCGAAGCCGCCATCTTCCCCCGTCCGCATCCCCCTCCCCGCGCCGGAGGGGGCGAGGCGCATGCGCCGGGCGGGCCGGCCGGGCGGGCGGGGGACTTCAGGGCGCCTGCGCGGCGGCGGCAGGAGGGGGCGGTGAGGGGGCGGAGGGGCGCATGCGCGGAGCCGCCGCGGAGGGAGGCGGCCGGCAACGCGCCTGCGCAGGGCAGGGGCTTCCCCTGTCGACGTGCGTTGGGAGGGGGCACGAGGCGCTAGTGCGCGTCGAGCGGAGGCAGCGGCGGGGTCGGCGTTCTCCGCTCCCCTCGCCGCGCCCCCGCTCTGGCGCGTATCGTGGCCTTTCCCCGGGAGAGGCCGCTCGCTTGGGACCGCAGCAGCCTCCTCCGAGACTTGCGGACATCCCCGCCTCCGTGCTGGCCCGGCCGGGGCCAAGCGGCGTCGGGCAGGCCCCGGGCGTCGCGGCTGCGGGCGCATCCCGCCAAAAACGATTGTCGTCTGCGGTATTCTCAGCGGCACACGGAACGGGTCTGGCTGCGGAGCCAGGCTTGAATGGGCGATGCCAGGAGGAAAAGGGGGCTGTGTGCATCTGTGTGTTCCCACTGGGCACTCACGTAGCAAATTCCTTATCCTGAAGTGGGAGGTTAATCCCAAATCTCTAAGAAGCCAAGTATATTAACCAGCGAATTTAAAAATCTCCATTCTACAGGTTAGATGGTGTTCATTAGCAAGTCCTCTGAGATAAGAAACAGTACCTACTCTGTTTGCTGCCTCTTTCTGCAAGATAAGATACAGACAGTAACTGTACAGTGAAAATCTAGTATCAAGACACAAGGTAAAGGCATTATTTCTGGGAAAGGTTTAGGAATAGGGAAAGTTTCCCATTTCCCTGGACCATTCAGGTGTGTTACACAGCAAAGTAGAAGGTGCTAATACAGGCCTTGTTCTAACTACACAGAACAAAACATTGCAGTCTTCCCACGCAAGCACATCACTGCCAAGCTCCAGCACACGCATCCAGCTCCACCCTTCCCTGTCTCCCGCGGCATTCTGCATACACAAACTTCTTCCTGGGGAACGCCACCAAAGACTTGCTCCCGCTCCCCAAGGAGTCAGGACCTTGGCCAACACAGCTAGTGATGTGTGCGGGACAGCGTATCTGCCACAGGGACAGGACGGCAGGCGGAGGTGACCCTGCTGCAATGTGAGCGGACAGTTCTCATTTTGAAACACAAGCTTAGGCTGCTAAGCCATTGATTCCAGCTGTGCTAACATCAGATGGACACAGCGCTGTGATACGCAGGACACACGCATTACACAGTAATAAATCCCGACAGGACTGTTCCCCAACACCCACACATTGCTCTTTACGCTTTCTTTTTTACAAAGCAACAAAGTGGACACTCCTGTTTTCTGGTGTATCACTCTGCCCCCAAACAATGCTTACCAACCAAATCCTGTCACAGCTGAGTATCAGATCAAAGAAATAAGACTCCACTCTCACTTCCACTACTGATCACCTTTGTGGCCTCAGTTTAGCCAGTTTAACAGTTTTTTTTTTTATTATTATTTTGTAGTATTTCCTGCCCACGTAAAAATAAGAGATTACAATTATCCACCACTGCAAGGCTGCGAGAGATGGATGGATAAAACTCAGTTCAGCAACTGTCAGGATTAACATTAGCCACACAGTCACGTCGTACCCTCAACTGTAGTTGCCAGCTTGTACTTAAAGTTTATAACACGGTATGAGATACGATCGCAGAAAAGAGACAGGACTTAAAAGATCATCCAGGCCCTGGCAGGATCAGCCCTTCCTCTGTCATTCCTGACAGATGTTAGTCTAACCATTTCTTGTGTTTTTCACCAGGAATAAACAACCAGCACGCACAGGCAGTTAAATACCCTCTAGCTGTGTACGTGAACAGCATATGACCTGCAAAATTGGCCTGTCACGCTAAAAGCATATAAATCATAAAGATTCGACACTAAGATACCTCTTATCCACACTGGTTTTGCTCAACAACTGATACAATGATAAACAACTTGTTGAGTTAACCTGGATTTAATACCATAGGTGGTAGTATCAAACACCTAGAGACCCAGCTGCCACTCTGCCTCTTCTAAAGCACTAAAAGATTAAGTGCCCAAGATGAAACTTGATAAATTTTCCCCTCTTGGATCTCCCACAATTGAAGAGGGTGAAATTTCCCCTCTGACGGCTGCTCCTGCTCAGGCTTCGAAGGGAAGAAGTGCAGATGGCCATTGGGGGGGTGTGGTGCATGTGTGTGTGTGCGCGCGTACAGCTTCCTCCCTTTTCTTATTGTTTTGCCTGTGCAGCTTTATCAGATTGAATTCCAGTGCGCACGCAACCTGGACCCTGCTTCTGTTCTTAATTCCCTGATTTTAAAACAGTTTGCGTAACAAATGTCTCTTCAATACATTTGCGTTTGCTGAGATGCTTCTGGAATTTCTCACCCACTCACAGCTCCGGATTTTGGGGTGTGGGTGGATCTGAATGGCTGCTAAGTGCATGACCTAGCAGACAATGTAAATCTTGACTGCATTAAGGCACTGGCAAGGAGACATTTTAGATGGGTGCCAGGTTTCCTTCTTCCTCCACCAAAGGAGATATGCCGTGCATTTGACAAAATGATGAGCTCACACCAGAAGTATTATTTACATCTCCTGCCATCTTCACCTTCAGCACATATGGGGCCATGTGGGAACAACCTGATCTCACTAGAAAGCTGCAATGAGATCCCCCGAGACAGCGGTTCAATCTCGCCCAGTCTTCCAGATATGTTATGAAAAAGTTTCTTGTAACTGAGAATCAGAGCTCTGCTCTGAAGCAGAGAGTCACGGGAGGACCAGGTTGTTGCGTTCACATCTGCTTTTGGTGCAAACAACTCCTTACTGAACAACCTGCAGCTTCTCAGAGCAGATGCAGCTGAGAGCAGGCGGGTTGTAGGGAGGAGGCTGTGTTTACTTATCACTTGTTTGTTATCCTTCAGGTCCTCTGGAATTGCTCTGTCAGACAAGATCCAGCTACTTCCGTACTCGCCCTTGGAGGCTGCAGAGGAAGGTGTGAGGTTGAACAACTTGCACTACAGCAGACAGCATGAGATTGTGCCTTGATCGACAAATAAGCTGACATTTTTTTGCCTACAGACACAAAGATTTTGATCTCTCACACTTCCTACTGAATGTTCCTGTTGACGTTCCCATTATTCTCAGAGAAGAATATCCTGTGAAGTCCACAGAGTCCCAATGCTATTTTGAACTGAGTTCCAAATTGTGCTCACAGTGGGAAAACATTCTCTCCTGCTTCACTTGGATTTTGTGACTGTTTCTTTAATTCAAAGTATCCTCGTTTCCCGAGGGCAGATAAAAGCACTGAGTTACCCACTCTGCACCACTCATGAAGTCTGAGGAGCAGTCCAAGCAAACCAACTCAGTCACACAGAACAATCATTTCTCTCTATACCAACAGTCCCTTCTTATCCTTCCCCTTTGGTTTCTTCACCATTCCCTATAAATTCTATAATTACAGAAAGCAAGCAAACACTGACTGCTAACAGACACTATTCTCACGTCTACAGGTCATATCTTCTGGTGCTCTGAGATACTTTGGCAACCACACAGAGGATTCCGTTACATTTATTTTTCCCAGAATCAAGGCTTGGCCTCATGCCCCACTGAAGCAAGCAGCATTCCCATGATGCTGAGGTGATTTGGTGAGACTGAAGCGGCAGCCACTTCATGTCTTTCCTTGGGTGTCAGGCATGACATTCTATGCAGGTGTATTCACTGTGAGCACTAAAAAGTGAGGCACCTATAAGAATTGTGCCCTTTATTGAAAGGAACATGTGAAAGGATGGATAGCCCTGGTCATCCCCCAGTTGATACACAGAAATTTTACCCCTATATCTTTACTCTTTTTTTTTTTTTTTTTATGGTGTTTCATAGTAGCTTTACTTGTATTCTATTCTTAGCATCACTTGCATAGTTTAGTCATCTATTAGGAAGAGGTGATAATGAGAAGCATACAACTTCTTGCTGGCAAAAAAAAAAATATCAAACCGGCCTTGAGATGGTTCGTGAAGCCTGAGCACCCCTGGTAACAGGCACTCGAGGCATCAAGATCCGTGCAGAAGAGGATGATAAATGCCTGGGAACTAATTTAAATTGACTTTCTTGAAGCATCCCAGGATGGCTGGATAAGCTAACCCCATGCCCATATATGGGCAAGGGAAACCCAGAGTTCAACTAAGGGACAGTGTGAGGAAGACTACGAACGACCACCCACCGGAGGGGGAAAAGACCCTAACCCCAATCTTATTATACATGCTCGGACTACGTAAATGAATTCCTGGAACCCATTAGCATAAGACTGCCTTTTCCAGGAAATTTTATGAATATGTATGGATTTTATGCATATTAGATGGTGTGTTTTGCTAATTCGTTGGAGCACTTATGGTGGAGAATCTTCAGCGCTGCCCCAGCGCCACAATAAAGAATGCCTGCTTAGTAACAACTCTGGTGTTAGGGGCTATTTATCTTGGGATCCTTACCCAGCCACACCTGGGCTCCTACCTCGGCAAGGAGCATTAGAAAGCAAGGGGGGGCGGAAGCTCCGATTTTTGTTTCACAGGAAACCAGGAAATACTTTTTTACAACTAAGATATTACACCATTGCAAATCAAACCGTAGATCAGACAGAGAAACATGTCAGAGAACAAGATGTTTCCTTCTATCACATCCCAGTTCAGAGAATTTGGTAATATTCTACCTAGAAAGTAGCAGAAAATATTTTCCTTCTGTGATAAAAGGGTGACAAGTAACAGATCTAAAATCCAAAGTTGTTTGCAGAGGTTTCCTGAGCACTTCTGTATAATAAAGCAGACAAGTAGACAACAAACTGTGGTGTGAAACAGTGTAAGGACCAGGCCTTGTCCTGCTCTCTCCTACTAGTCTCAAGCAGATACAAAGTACAATGCTATGAACCACTGGCTTCATCTGTGGCTTGTAAGCTGCAGAGTCAACTCCCTGCCTACTCCTCTAGTTCACGTCCCAACATCAGCTATTTTCATGCCTCCAGACAGATGTTTACCTGCAAGTTAAATACTCTTATTTTCACGCTGAAGGTATTAAAAATAAATAAAACTAAGGGTGAAGGAGATTTCAGTGTGTTGGGTTTTTTTCCCCGAGGTACAAGTTACTTTTTTCATGAAAACCTGATGAACAGTTGGACAAATATTTGGGCACCTCCTGAGTTTCAACCATTTTGCCTTCAGTGAGGTAAGAGCACTGCAGCAAGTTGATTTCGCATCAGGACACTGCACAACCACCACAGCAGTCCCATTTCTGTGCAGACTGAGCTGTTCTCTTTGGCCTATGCACACCAACTGAATGAGGTGCACAGCACAGGTTAGGTCTCCAGAAGGACTGCATTACCAGGACAGGCACAGTGACATGCCCCAACAGCAAAGCATTTCTTCTGCAATGAAGACAAGTTTGTGAACTTCATAGCAAGCACCTCCTTTCTTCCTCCCTCTTCCTGCTTTCCAAGGAAAACAAGCTGCATTGCTAAACCTGTCAAATTGGACAGTTTGACAGGAAAGAAGTTTATTTTCTTTTTCAGGGACACTGCTAGATTTCCCTTGCAAAGTCTGCAATGCAGGCCTGGGAAGGGGCTGTGGCCATTTTAAGGCTGCAGTTCAGCAAAGCACATCACTACATGGCAACTTTGACCATGTGGTTTTACCCTATTTCAGCAAAAATACCTACACGTGCATTTCACAACCAACTCTACACTGGACTGAAACACCATAGCCAGAGCTTCACAGATCAGTGTGCCCTGCACTGCTTGCAAGCAGATGAAGAATCCATGCCTCAAGAAAAGTGTGCTTCAAGAAGTTCCTTTTGGGCCTCTTAGGGAGCAGCGGCAAGTCATTCACTCAAACTCTAATTGCTGTCCTGAAAAAGCCTCCTAAGGAATGTAACAATGTGTTTTTCACTGTGAAAATGGGAGGTTTTACACTGCAAGCTATAAGCCTTCAGATGAAAACCTGCTGAACATCTGGCGTGGGATCAAGGTTCGCTTTGATGGTTGTTCACCGTACAACAGCTAGACACATTTCTAGGTTAATGCTACCAACAAAAGCAGGAAGGATGGGGTCCCTCTTCCTTCCTCCCCTCACCCCCAGCATAAATGCACAGCTGCAGTCTAGCAGAACACACCAGACTTTCAGAAAGACACCAATGCCACAAGGAAAAGCCTTGAGCGCCATGCAGTGCCACAGAAAGCAGAGGAAAGCTGGTGCAAGTAGCACGAAACAGCTGCCACAGCCTGCACAACTCACAGGTGCACAACACATGCACTTGCACATGGAGAGCATCTCTGCTCATCCCCCTTCTATAGTATATGCTCCCATTTTCATCCTAAAAAAACAGGAGTACGTGCTTTTGGCGTAAGGAAGCTTTCATCAGGTGAGAATCCTGAACCATGCAAAATTCAGGTCCAGACATGCTAACTGCACCACAGGGCAAGTTTCTCTCTTCCAAACCTCAGTGAAATTCATACATTCTTCCTAAATCCAGTTGTATTAGTGCCTTAAGGATAGTGGTTTACCAAATTGAAGTATTGATACTGCCAAGGAGTAAATCTGCATCTGTAAGGAGGATCACACGTTTAAACAAGACGCCAGGCAAAGGTGAGGGAAGAAAAGAGGATGCATTTAAAACCAATAATTGCAAGCTTTGTACAGCGACACATATTAGCAGCCTGATTACAAACATCGGATAGCCAGATGTACTAAGAAGTATTTTACATTTTTCAAAACATTGTGACCAGAAGAGACATATCAAAAATACTAAACTCAGCTAGAAGGGTAAATTCTGCTCTAAGTACTCCAGTGTTAATATAGTGCAACTCCACCGACTTCAAAGGAGTTGCTCCAGATATGAAGCAGTGTAGCCAGAAGCAGACTGGCTGGTAGCCTGCATAAACAAGCTAAAAAGATTTTCATTTTTCTGAGAAGCCATATAAACTAGTTCTACCAAATTACGTGAGAGGGGCCTGGGTGTGAAATAGCAACTGCAAAGCCTCAGGGACTGAGCCAAGAACCTTTGATTTGCTCTCTACAGCTCCTAAACCTTCTGAAAACTCGTGCTCTCACAACTTTTCTACTTTCCTTGGCAAAACTGCACACACTACTCCAAGGCTGCCCTCCTGCAGGCCCCCACCATCACTCCCTATTAGACCTCTATCCTTTGTTTTACAATCTGAGGCTAATTTCAGGGTGCGCAGCTAAACCAGCAGCTATTTCCCAGCAGAAAGCACATTTCACGTTCATTTTATGGAACATTCAGTGTTGGAGCAGTTGAAATTGTACCCACCCCACAAATAAATTTTAAAACTTCTCCGTGAAACTCCCTAAAGCTGAAATACTAAAAAACTGAAGAGTGCCAAACTTGTGTTACTGAAACTCTTCTATTAGTTTGAAATGAGAAACAAAAGTTCTGGAGCTGGTAGGATGATACTGTGCCTACTCATCATTAAAATGCAGAGTAGAATTTGAGCTGTCTCTGTAAAAAAATAACTTGAAGGGAGAGATGTCTCTATGATATATCTGTGCTCCCAGGTGAAATTCAGGATGCTGAGCCCTCTTAGGAAGGCAGCGCTGCCAGCTCTGCTCCTCACTCACCTGACGTGCCCATGCACACAGGCTAGACTGCCAATTTATTCATCCACATTAACTTTCCCTGGTTCTTAAAGTCACAAGTGATGAAATCTCATTCATTTATGTAAGCAACTGGAAGATTTATTGTAAATAAAGCTCTGCACATTACACAACTGGCTAAAATTCATAATTAGAGTTGCACTGGGAAACATGTTTTACTTATTCTGACACTAGTCTGGCTTAAGTAATCCCAGCATGATAAATGTCCCTAAAGTTTAGAGAGCTTCAGCAACTAAAGGCCTTATCGCAGACACGGAAGTGAAAACGTCTGACTCAGTTTGATATGGTTCACAAGAGGTCCCAAGCAGTTCTGTTGCATAGCATCATCTTAAATCAGCAGCAGCGTACTAAGAGCTAGTGGGACCTTCACTCACTGTAAATCAAAGAAATTAAATTTTCCGCTGCTATTAAACTTCCAAAACCTCTGGAAGAAGGCTGGGACACGTCTGTTGTGAATCAGCAGTGTTCTGGGGTAGGGAGAAATGACAGTCGAATTGCCGAGCGGACAGACCCTCTGGGGTCAGCTACACCATTAATAGAATGCAGACATCCCCAGTCTCCAGTCATACTGCACCCTGCCAAAAGTTCTAGTGATCACTTTCTTTATAGCTTTAAGTACAATTTCAGGCCCATAAAACATCAGAGAAGACAGAAGCTATTATCCCAACCCTGACAGGAGTCCCTAACGGGACACGCACACCCTGCAAATACCTAGAACTAATAACACTGGGCTTTTACTGTTCCCCGTCTGTTCAAGGCTATTTTAAAGTGTACCAAATCAGGTTTACCCCTATAACGTTTATTGCTGCTCCGAGAATAATAAATGACTCGGAGCACAACCATCTATCTGGCTTTGCTCATTCCTGAAGAGAGGAGCCCAGTCTGATGTCTTTTCATGCAGGGCATCCTGTAAAGCGTGTTCTCCAGCTCAACCACAAAGCACAATCACTTGGATATATTTAGGTGAAGACCCCTGTCTAGCAGTCAAGTGGTTGTAATACAGCAAAAGAATCACATTTATTTTCAGAGTAATGGACAGGTTATGCACAGAACAGCCCAGAGCCACAACTCCGTACCTCACAGGGTAAACCAAACTTTATTATCCATGTGGATGACATGCACTTCCACAAATATTTTAGCCAGTCTCTGCTATATTTAGAACAGCTAGAGTATTTCTAGCTAGTGTTATGAAAAATGAGTATTTATACTGCTATAAAAAGAACATTCCAGTAACAAAGAGAGGTGGTGCACAGCAGTACTCCGTCAGAAGTCTCAGTGAAAGGATCTAGAAACCTTTTCCAGCTCCCACTGCAGCACGCCTGGGAAATGGGAATGCGGGTACCAGGCAGACAGCAGCTGGTCTGTTTGTTAAACAGAGTCACAGAATGGCTTTGTGTCTCCTCTCTGCAAAGCCACCATTCCAACATGCACGAGCACAGAAGTTTGTTTTTGCAAAGTTGTCCTTTAAAGTGAGACCAACATGCTTTTTCATCTTTTCAAGGATTTTTCTTTTTTCTCCCTCTTCCCCCCAACACACACACACGTACCTTAGAAGCTTGAAGTGAAAAATACAGCATGGTTTCCTTATGAGGTGACGGTCGTCGTATGGATTCTCCACCCATCTGATGTGATGTGGCTTATCAGCACTATGGCTGCATGTTCAGAAAAACTCAGTTATTAGAATACACCCAAACCATTCATTGCAGCCATTGAAATGCTTTTGGTAGGAAAATTTCAACAAAATAGGGAAGAGTACAAAAGTATTTTAGGAAGGCAACGATGAAGGAATGACACACTTAAGAGGTTTCATTGTGCTCTGCAAATAAGAAAGCAAGTGACCTCCCATTTGTTACTAACCTAAGGAAGCACCCTTTTCATAAACATATGGAAGCATTAAGAAAGAAAATCCATTATTTTATAACTTTGAAGCTTGTCTCAAATTACATTTCGTCCTTTCAAAATTTGCTTGTTATCTGCCAAGGCTGTTCCACGGTGTTTCTAGTTTCTCTGCCAGACCAAATTAACAGAGAATGGAGCAAATTAACTGCCTAAGAGTGAGAAAGCAGCGTTTGCCCACTGGCTGCACCATACCATACAAGTACTTTTCATTAACTTATTACTGTCAAACCACCAAATAGATAGGAATAGATTAAACTATGCATCATTTTATCTAAAGCTAAGAGTGTAGAGCTTCACTGAGGAACATGTGCCCTCACTGTACTGTAACCAAAGGTGCTTTGATTTCATTATTAGAGAAAAATATCTTGAAGTGAATCTGAAGTGTGGAGCTCATGCTTTATGCACACCTGTTCAATGATTCATTAGCAAACCAGACATTATCGATTGTTTCTAAACATTACAGCACAGTATTTATTTAACAGCAGAATGCAAGTTTCTCTAAAAAGACGACTGCGTGCATCAAAATTAAACTTGTACAGATACAAAATAAAGCCCTTCAAACACTACCTGATAAAAGGATAAACTTTCAACTCATTAGTCAGTCAAATTTATTAGAAAAAAGGGCCTGAAGGAGATGAAAGTTCAGGAAGTAAGAGTATTCTGTGCAGTAAACACAGATTTTACAAAAATCACAGAGTCATCTTCAAATGCATATCTTAACCTGAAATGTCCACAGCAGAAAGACCCATTCCACTTAAAATTCCATCTCATTATGATGCCAAGTATCTTATTTATATGTCAAGGGAGAAAACCTTCAAGCTTTTGAACAAAGAGCACCTGTATGACAAGAGCCTGGATGAACAAGTATTGGTGGAGTGATCGGAAAGGCCAAGGTAGCAGTAGGGTGCACATCAGAAATTCTGAGTACTCTCTGCAATAGTGGGTCAGATCAGCAGAGCTCCTATTGCCAGTGAGGCCAAGCACTTTGTTGGCAGTTTAAAAAAATTAATAAAAAAATACTCATGTCCATTTCTACAGACTCAAGCTATCAACATGGCTTTAGTGTTACCAACTCCAGATGCCCCATTTACGTGAGAATTTCTCTCAGAAAGGGGAATTTCTCTCAGCAGAGAATGATGCTCTCTGGAGGGGGTGACGAAGGGATCAGGAATTGTGGCATAATCTAAGGAATGAAGAACCAACAGAGACCAGATGTGTGCACAGAGAAGTGTTCCCCCTTTGTGGGACAGGAAGTCACTTTTGAAAAGCAAAAATATGCTTTATAATCCAAGCACCTGAACTCTTCTAGCTCCTACCGTCCCTTATTGCTTCTGGAGGTCAGTGTGTTATACAGGTTTTTGTTGTTTGGTTTTGTTTACTAAAAAACAAAGGAACATGCAATTAATTTTTTGGAGCTATTAACAAAAAGTAAAAATTAAAAATAAAAAAAATCAGACCTGAATTCTTTTAAACAAACTCCAGTACTTAAGTACTCGGTTACTCCTGAGCTGTCAATGTTTGCAATGTGGAACATCGTTAAAATAAGAAAAGTTGGCAAACCGCAACACACCCCACCCCCAAGGAAAAAAAAATTAAAAAAAAAAAAAAAGATAAAAGCTTTTTCCAGCTGTAACATCTGTTAAGTCTAACTAGCTGACAAGTGCTTCTGATAGAGCATGCTTGCCAGACCTCTACATAAGAGGAGGAGGGACTTCATGGAGGAGGGAATGCCAGCTCTTTCTTCTTCCCTCACCCACAAAATGCACAATACCATTTGCAAACAACAAAGAAACAACACGGCATCCCGATAACCATGCAACACAATGCGATTTCACCGGCCACTGCCAGCACTTGTAGTTATCTCTGGGTCGTTACCTGTGGTAGGATGACAGGAGCACATGCTATCCCAGCAAAAGAATCTGGGAAATGCAGGTCCCTTTCCCATTCATCAGTTTCCGTGTTATACACCTGCACAATGCTTGTCACGTTGTTCAGATGCCAATTGTACCCTCCTACGATATAAATCTTTTTTTCTAGTAAACAACAGCCAGCTTCCGACTGACCTGCACGCATAGGGCTCACTGTTGTCCATTGGTCCGTTTCAGGCACATAATATTCCACAGCCAAAACATCAAAACAACGGTCAACATGGTCCATGCGGCCTCCCAGAGCATAAATCCTGTTATTTGCACTGACCATGGCATGCAGAACTCTGGGTTCGTTCATCGGGGTTTTGAACTCCCACTGATCCATGGCAGGGTCATAACAGTGCAGGGCTTTTTTGTCTTCCACCGAAATGCCATACCCACCTGATATGTACAACTTGTCTCCCACCGTGGCTCCAGCATGCCCCCATGTCCTGCGTTTCAGGGAGCACACATAAGTCCACTCATTATTTTTGGGGCAATACTTCTCTACAGAGGCCAAGCTCCCTGACCGGTTCCTCCCCCCGGTGGCATATACCATGCCATGGAGGACATTGAGTTGGAACTGGATCCTGCTCTCCTGCATGGCCTGGATGCGCAGCCACTGGTTCAGGTGCGGATCATAACGGTAGCAGATATCCACGGCGCCCTCGCCACTCCTGTACTGCAGGTGCTGCCCTCCTACAATGTAGACAAAGTTGTCAAGCACAGCTACGCAGGAGTGGCTGCTGCCCACCTCCATTTCCGTCAGCTGCTTAAACTGGCGCACACTGGCATCCGGCAGGTAGTAGACTTTGCAGCTCACCGTGCGATCGTTATCGGTGTAGGGAGTGCCGCCAAAAGTGATGAGGGACAGGACATCCGAGCGGATGGTAGTCCGAGGGGACTGCATCTCATGCTGGCGAAAGGGCAGGATCTGGTAATTGAAGGCCTCCAGCAAGTACTGCCGGCACAGGACGTCTTCCACCATGATGTCCAAGGTCTGCACGCTGTCCACCAGCTCCGAGGACTTCATCAGTGGGAAGCGGATGTGGCAGAGGACCTGGCTGGCACTGGCACGGCGGGTTGGGTCATACTGCAGCCAGCGGACAGCAGCACGAAAGAGATCTATTTCACTGCAGCTCTTCAGCTTATTACTCTGCAAGAAGAACACGAGGCGCTCCAGTGGCAGGTGAAGGAAATCCTCTTCCTCAGAGATCTGGAGGAAATGCCTAAAAGTGAATGCATCTACTGATTCCTTCAGGGATGCAAGGCTGAAGGTGGTGGCCATCTGCCCAATATTAAGACACGTTTCTACACTCATGGCAGACTTCAGAAACTCTTCGCAGAGCTCCACAACAGGCACCATCTGGAGGAAGACAGCAGCTCCCAGCACATCCTGAATACAGTCAAGATCAAGAGTCACTTCAGCACTGTACGCAAAGTCTATTATGTGTTTCAGTCCTTTTGCAGACACACCTTTCAGTTCAATCACATCTTGGCTGGCTTCTCTCATCCCACCGGTGAACATCGCCCTGGAGATCAAGAACACAAACCAAAAAATTTCCCTCCTTTAAATACATGTAAAATGATGTATCACTCCAGAATTTTATTTTTTTTTAAACATGCCGATTCTCTTAGGGAGGATGGGGAAGAAGGGGAATAAATCAAGGCTAAATCTCTAAAAGCCAGGAGAAATTAGAGTATGCAATCACTTACATAAAACTTGCATGAACAGTGCACTCAGAAGCAATGTTCAGCTATCAGAAAGTTAAGTTTTTCAATCCTCCTGGTAGCATAAAGTCAGAGTGGACCACAGGACAGAGCTTCGAGGAGTAGGTAGAGCTACCAGAGCAGTGAGGGCAAGATGCTGGACACCAACAAATCCAAGATATTCAACAACCAATGGACACAACAGGATCTGCACCAGCAGAGGTTGGTAACCATACTATAAAGAGTTTAAGTCTGCAGGATTTGTGAGCACAAACAAACTTCGGAAGCTACCCGTATTTACAAGGTCAGTGGTCCTCTGAGCTTGCCTACAGCACTGACTTTAGGCAACGGCTTTGGTTAGCCCATTACAAATGGGCAAGCTACAAAAGGGATTAAATATTGCAGATGCAATACATCTTACGAACAGCTTTGGTAATCACCCCTCCAAGATTCATTCCCAATGCCTTAAGAAACAGAGCTGCAGCCTCTTCAGAAACCACGTTGCAGTGTGACGGCAGGGGGCTAGCAGGCAATTAAAAAGAAAAATAAAAAAGATTTAGTTACAGCACAGCTGCAAGCACATCAGTTGACCAGGCCACGCAGAAATTGGGCCCTGGATCACCTCCTTGGGAGGCATCTTAGCTCCACAGGAAACACATACCACAGCAAGGACTGCACAGACATCTCGTAAAGCACTCTTGTAGAGTGGTGCTGTGTTTTCCAGCTATGGGGCCTGCAGGCGTGATGGAGACATAACTGTGCATTTGTCTTTTATATGTTTATGTTAAATTTCAGCAGGTTTTGCTATATATGGGTAGCTCAGGGGCAAAGGTTTGCACTCTGCGTACTATTCAACAACCAGTAGCAGAGCATTTCTGGGGAAGCCAAAGTCAAACCAGGTTGTTGGAAGAACTGTGAGGTGGAGTTTCACCATTCACTGCCATTGTACACAAGTCACAGCAAGGATAAGACTGACATAAAAAGGACCATCTAAATTGCTGGCAACTGCCTGCACATTTTGGGCTGGTTTTTCCACCACTAACAGATAACTTGCTCTTTTCCAACAGAAGGGTAAATTCCTTGTGAAGGCAGGGTGTCAGAGCTGCCCTAGGAAGCAACAGGGCTCTAAAGTGCAAGTTAGTCAGAAAAAAAATGCTGAAGGGACCCTGCTCTTCTGCATCACCATAGGAATAAAGGAATATCCTGAGAACATTGTCAAAAGACAGGAGTTCCAAGTTTCCTGTCCAAACCTGCTAGAAAACCTGCTGCCGTCCAGCATAAACCCAAGAAATCCTTAATGGCCTAAATAAGGAAATACCTGCATATGAAATCAGCTTTCTGTAACTGAGTGACCAGGAACACTGTTTGCAATTATTTGTCCATATAGCAGAAGAGAGCATTGTGCTGAAATCCCCTCGCATATCCCATGTCACGGAACAGCACACTGCCTGATCCCCTGCCCCAGAGGACACGCAGACATGTGCGTACTCGTGCGCGCTCAGCTTTGTGTAGCTAATGAACAAGGAAAGAAAAACATTACTGTTGCCATGATAAAGACAAATCATCAAACAGAATGTGATTCCTTTAAAAAGTGTTGCGCTTCTAAAATGCTGATTATATAAATGCCTCAATTTCACTCTTTTCCCTCCCCCCTTTTGCATAAAAACACACCATTTTCAAAAGCTTGATTATTCTACCATTGTTCCCCAGGACAACCTTCCTTAGCACCACAGAAGTTATAACAAGAAACCTACTCAGCAATTATGTTTTGACAGTGAAAACACACTGGCAGTGGCTCTGCACACAGCATTTATGAATACAAATAGTGCTATTAGCATTTGATGGGGGATCAGCTCCGTCATTAATTGCATGCCTGTTAGAGAGAGTGATAAGCTTGGAAAGCTTATGTTACCAAAGGGAGAGAGAAGGAAACAGCCTTGAAAATGCGTGTGTACATAACAGGCTTCATCAGAGCAGAAGAAATGGGTAAAGGGATACAAAAGACATGCCAAGGGACACTGAAGTTCCTTGCTCTTGGCTACCTGCTCAGCTAACCAGTCTGCTGGGCTAAGGAAGGGACCTACACATCAAGGGACTGCAAGGGAAGGAATAAATTCTCCACTAGTATTTGCTACAACTTGCAGTCTAGAACACGACTCAGGTCAAGTTCTCTGTTGGTCTGAACCTTCCCTACACCTGCTGCCTCCAGAATGTCCCTCACTCGATGCTGCTACTGGTGCTGCCAGAAGCGATCCCTCACGCGCGAGGAAAAAAAAAAAAAAAAAAAAAAAAAAGTCATTTCAAGTCAGAGAACTGCTACAAATGAGGTTGACAGAGGCAAGACTTAGACTAGATGTAAGGAAGAAATTTTTTTACACTGAGGATGGTGAGACACTGGCACAGGTTGGCCAGAGAGGTGGTAGAAGCCTGGAACCATTCCTCTGAGCAACCTACTCTAGCTGAAGATGTCCCTGCTCAGTGCAGGAGGGCTGGAGTAGATGTGCTTGAAAGGTCCTTCCAAACCAAACTATTCTATGAAGATGGATGAATACATATTTTCACTTAAGACTGAATGTCATGCTCTGCAATTGACTTACTCTGCATTAATTTGGCTGAGAAAACTCACCTCCATGCTTCAGCTTTCTACCCACACAAGATGGGACAATTCTTCCCTACCTCCTGGGGTCTGGGGAATGCACACACAAAATGCCTTACACTCTTCAGCCCTTGAACAGCACTACAAGACAGATCACCGGTATTTACAGATAACAGTGTTTTTACAACCGGCACCATCCTTCAGCGGCATGACTCATTTCAGAGCCCTTGCTGACACTTGGAAATCATCTCAAATAGCTCCAGGGCAAAAAAACTTGTTTCTTTCAGCTGTCAGAGCACCTACCAATGCTGCCGAGCTGGGGCCAAGACCTGGGCTTGAACTTTTGTCTGGGCCCAGGGGCTGTGGTAAAACAAACCTCATCTATGTGCAGACGTACTGACTCTGAGCCTCTGCATTACCTGCAGGTAATCCCACCAACACTGTGGGGCAAACTGTACCCTCAGAGGGGTATGCACGGGTTGGGATCTTGGGGTGCGGTGGGGAGGCTGAGGTGGGAGAGGATGGGTAAACAGAAAACCAGTGGGGAAGGTTAAAAAAATGCCTGTTTCCCTATTGGATTCTCACCTGAAATAGTCACTGCAGGCAGCCAAGACAACTTTATGAACCTGAAACACTTCATTATTTATAGTGAGGATGACATCAAGCAGCTGAGCCTGAGCTCGGAGCGAGGCCAGTCCCTGCAGTAGAGTGGTGCTGTGGCCAGGAGCAGAGAACGTGCATTTCAGGATGCTGTTCTTGTCAGCCATGCTAAAAACAGAACAAGAGAGACAGGCTGGTTTTAAATGAAAACAATATGTGGTATACCTACAAAGCATGCTGGGGAAGAGACTGTAACGTGAAACGGTTTGAATGCAAATTCCCAGCTCGGTAGCCACACAGGACATCATGACATCAGTACCGCAGTTGTATTCCCTTCTCCCAGTACAAAAGAGTCTTCCAAATTTTGAAACGATGCGTTCGCATTACTGACAGCCCGTCACGCTGCAGCACCCATGGGCTTCAGAGCCCAACCAAACATCGGATTGCAGTGCCAAAATCTCCAACGAACATTGGTGTCCCCACACTACAACTACCCCAGAGTCCACCCTGACCTTGACTTCAACCACGAGACTGATTCACAGTTGCTTATTCTTCTCACCACCTATCCTGACTGCAGCTGTTAGATCCTCTGCACAGTCCAAGGACAGCCCTGATGGCCCTATTTGATCCTTTCCTTATGCCTGATCCTCATGAGATGAGCAAAAGCAAAATATTACATAGCACTGGCTGCTCTAAATAATGTCAACTGTTTGAACTGCACTGTAAACAGTCCCCTCCCAGTGTAAATATTTCCTCGGTTTTCCCAATGCCTTTCACACATGTTCCCCCGTGCGGAGTGCATCATTCTTGGATTCACTTGGCCTCAGATGCACTTCTGAGTGAGAACACTGTATCTGGAGGTGAACATCAGCAGTACCTCTGCACAAGTGGAAGAGACTGTTAGATGGTCTGCACTCCTGTGAAAATACCTATAATTTACACTGCAGATTTCCCAAGTAAGGCAAGAGTGGGCCAGCAAGCCCTGCCCACCAAACAGGGTCCACTCACACCAATACAAGCATGAAATCCTAAATTCATTTGCAAATTTAATGCAACCCTGAACTACTTTTCAGGATCAAAATCCAAATCCTTTTGGGAAGAAAACACACACAAGGATGAGTATTCAGGATGGGGTTTATGTTTTCAGAAGCAACCTCCTATTTGGTCTCTGCATTTTAAGAAATATAGAGCCTAGGTGACAGTGTGCTAGGGCTGTATAATCCAATTGTTTACTAACAACCGTCCCCCATAGTTCACTACCTAAACAACAACAGAAGCCACATACAATGGTCAAAACAAGTAGGCAAGGTCAGCGAAGAGTCAGGGAGATGGGATAACAAAAAAAGGGACGTAATCAATCTCCGAACAATAAGGAACAATGGACAGGACTTGCCACTTGCCTAACTTATCGGATTGCAGTTTCCTGCATGCTTTAGAGAAGAGGCAAGTTAAGGGAAATCTGTGATGTTCATCATAGGACCAAGAGGGCAGCTGCTTTGTGTGAGTAGGTCTAGAGCTCTTTGGAGTGCTGCAGGATACAGATATCAGATCTTTGCAGTCTGTCTGTTTCAAAACTCCTCAGGCTTGGGAACACGCCTCAAAATTCACACAAGTTTCTAGTGGGATGACTGATAGTGGGCAACTGTGCTTCCTGTAGCACAGATCTGAAATTCCTACCTTAAAGCATACCAAAAAGTCTTAGTACAGAGAGCAGAGTCCATCTCTAACATCCTTCCTATAATAAAAAGGATTAGAAAAAAGCCAGCTGCTGACAAGACCTTTATCCATTATTCTGCGAGCCAAGAATCATCTATCCACTCCACTCCAGCTCTTTCCATGGCGAAAAGAGGAAAGAGAATGAAGGGAGCGAGCACATGAATATACATCACGTCAAACTCATTTTACTCTCCCCTATAGAACAATGCTTTTCATTCCTCAGATTCCAAAGGAGGAACCATTCATTGAGCATAAGCAAGGAAACGATCTTGCCTCTGAACACAGAATCTTTCACTGAGCAAACCAGTTTTGTTTCACTCTGGACAGGTAAAATGTGCAGACTGCTCCAGCAGCTCATCAGAAAATGGTAACTCCTGAGTTTACTGTAACTTCATTACATGATCTCCTGCAGGATTCTTCTCAGGGGAATTTTCTTCAGCATTTTTTCCAGACCAATTTTAAATATTCCTTTTCCCAGCGCAAGGGCTTACCCCTATACCATTCCTTCCACTGTACCCACAACCCTCCCAATGTGGGTGCCTCTTCAAACAACAACCTTTACCTGAACAAACATTCCTCTTTCTTTACTTTTTCTCAATTAACTTTTACAGGCAGAGCATAAGTTTAAAGTAGATGGAGGACTAAACCTGAGCAGGTAGATATTTTTGTGGTGGAATAAATGTGTTTGCATGTGCAATTAATTTCTAGTAAGTAAATGTGAAGAGCCACTCCTGAAAAACTCCCTGTGATAGTTCCTTTGTCTATTTACAGGTATAGAATTAAAAGGATCTAATGATTACACAATCCTGCAGGGGGAAAAAAAAAAAAAAAAAAAAAAAACCACACACACACAACAACCAAAATGGAACAGTAAGAGAAGCATTGATAATGCCCAGTTTTCTTCAACCTGGAAAAAAAAAAAAACTTTCAGAGGAAACATACAAGCTGGAAGCAAAATAAGATCCACACAAAGCATGAGAAATCAAGTAAAGAGACTTTACAAGAAACAAAGCAGGAGGAAGAGAGGTGAAAAAACAGCAACAATTGCTGTTTGCACTGAAGTCAGTTAAAAGGGATTTGTGATCAAAACATGCTTGGCTCATACCAGGCTGCTGTAGCACAGGGCATGCTGGAGCCGTGGCGGGCACTGTGCCACACGGCCTTGCTCTCCACTCCTGCTGCATTAGAAACAGAGGACGAAGAGAGGCAGCAGTTGGATGTCAGATACTGGGGGGGGGGGAGGGGGGGAGGCACAAAAGGAAGCCTTGAACATGTGAAAGTGCCTTTGTGAGGCTGTCCCTATCTCATCTGAGATCTGAATATGCCCTGTACTTGTTGCTTAACAATTTGTTACAGAAGAAACAGCCTTGCAAGCAAACTTCAAAAAAGTTGCATCCCCTCCTCGGCCATTCAGAACACGCCTTTCAAGATAAAGCCGTTTTGTCACACAATAGTGAGATAGCGTTTATTCCATTCCTTCCCCCTTCCCTTTCTGATGGAGGCAGGGCTGGAGAGCTTCTGGAATCTTCCTTGTTTCTTTGTCTTTGTCCTCCAAAGGATGGCACTGAGCAAAGTCCTTCCCCTGCCGCAGAGCTTTGCGGAGGTTCCTGTGGCTGGAACGTCCTTCAGCAAGGGGTGAACCCACCTACCTTGGAGCAGGTTGAAGTGTGTCTGGCTGCACCCAGTCAAATTTATCCTCTGAAATAATGTAAGACAAAGGTTCCATTCACATCAGTGACACTGAGTGTCCTACAGGCTTTGCAGTGATCTGCAAGTGGATCTGAAAATGTTTACATGACTGTGGCCCCTAACATGAATATATGGGTATAAAGGTGATGTCACAGGAACAGAAATCCCACTTTCCAAATGGAAATTACTGTAACAGTGAAAGACATCTTTATATTCATATGACTGCATCCATAACACAAACGGTGGGGGCAGCTGGAATTCAGTGGAGATGCTGATTCAGGAGGACGATCTGTTTTGGGCAGCAGCCTCAAAGATGAAGGATTTGTCTCCAAGCCACTGCTCAGAATCCAGATTGCTTTCAATCCTCTCTAGTCACTGCAGGATAGTTCAACATAGGGTATGTGACCATAGCTTGGGGAAAAATCAACCCAAAGCCATACACACATCACAGGCTTGTGAAACTGTTAAAGCAAGAGTTATAGGAGTGGTTTCAGCCAGACAGCAAGCAAGGAAGGCAAACAAGCCCAGAAATTCTCCTGCTGCTGAACCTATTGCAGGAGCTGGGCCACATGCACACCCTTGCCCTGAGCATGCTGACCACTTGCTTAGCTGACATGTCTCTGAGGAGCAAGGACCGCTTGGTTTTTCCACCAGAAACAGCGACAGTGAGGAGGCATCTGAAGGCAAGGCTGGATACCAAAGAGGCCTCTAAAGCCAACGGGCTAAGAGATATTTAAGGGACCTCCTTCAAGAATCAGTTCAGAAGAAGCACAAATAACATCCTAAAGAACCAACCATCTCCTGTCTCTGCCTCCTCAGTTCTTCACAACATCACGTGTAATCCAAAATGCGTTTCAAGCTAATGAATCATTTTTACCAAATCTGTACTCAAGATTAAAAACATCAAAGCTGGAATTAAAGGCTTACCAAGCATGACTTCCTACTTCAGCATGTTTGCAACTACTGCACAAGTACAAATAGAGAGAATTACACCAGGCCAGACGATAACATTTCAGTGATTGAATCAAGTAAGAAAAATTTTGCTACACAACTGCCTGCTGTCTCCCTCCTCTTCTTGTATAGCATGGTCTTCCTTAGAAGGAGGGATAATTCAGTGCTAGCGAGGCCTTCCATCTATCCCGTTCAGCATCCTTGCTAATATCCACCCACATTTTCTCATTCTCTGGGCAGGTGGTGCTTGGTAATTTTTCATACAGGAGAAACTCAAGGGAGCTGGCAAGATTTCTGAGCAGGGCAAACTTCCAGCAGCCAGTCTCTACAGTAAACACAAGTTCTGAAGGCAGGACCCCACAGGGCATGGCTAGGGTACAGAAGAGGAGGGAGGAAAAGCAACAGCAGCATATGTGTGTTCATACGCACAGAGTCCGTAGTGCCACAGCTTTTCTGTGGCTAAACAAAGGACTGAGGATTGCAAAATAGCCAGCAAGGCACCTTCTGAGCGCTCAAGCCTGCAAGAGATTTTTTGTGTCGAGAGCAGCAGAACTAACATAAAGCTGAAGAGTAAGTAACTTTATTTAGAACATTGGGAATGAATATTAAAGGACCTGCTTTACGAACCTTTGAAAGGTAGCATTATAGATATTTTAATAATGCAAATAATTTAATGCATTTAGTTTCATGCCTAAGTAAGAACCACATTCAGAATCTGATCTTAAAACTACAATTAAGACACTTAAAATCAAAACAGGAAAAAAAAAAAAGTCAGACTCCCTCAGATAAGTCATTGGTAGCCATGGTTACTGTAATATTTCAAATCCTGAGGCTTTATATCACATGCCCAAATGATGAAAATGAGTTTTCAGCACCTCACTCTAACAAATGTTAAGTCAGGGCAAAAAGGCTAAACTCTTTGCTGTAGATTTGCTGTTTCATGGACTCTTATCAGGACTTTTGGACAATGCTCCCATGGCCTTTGCCCCCCCCTACAAAAAGGCATCAAGAGATTTCCTTGAAGTTTGGGTGTAGGGAAGATCAGATGCTGCCAGGCAATAAGACTTAAAAATACCTGCCCTGTTAACCTACTTGCATTCCCAGCAGCAAGCAAGATTGTCACCAGCACCCTGTCAGAAACATTTGCCATTGCTTCCCTGTCCAAATTAGCAACAACTATAAACACTTAATGGTCAGCAAATAATTAAATATTAACACATTGAATGAAGGGGATGTTTTCCTGAGAAACATAATTGTCCTTAGGAGAGATATGTGAGGAAAATCACTTAGTTTCTTTGATCCCTTTTCCACCTCTTTTCCTTAATTACTATTTCTCTCCTCTGCCTCCACTCATTTTCCTCTACTGGCACCCTCTCCTTCATCAAAAGCAATACGTTCAAATAGAAAGCCAGAGACTAATACCTCTATTTAAAAGTGACTAGTAATTGGGAGTGCTCAAATAAAGAAATATTAAATGGGTCTGAGTTTTAGAAGTAATACTTTGTGTGAAAAAACATACCACACCCAATTCAGCTTCATATTTAGGGAAAACGGCAATTAAAGACATCTCTCAGAATCCAGGAGGCACCTTAATGCTTCATTTTTATGTGATTTCTGAATTGGGTCCTACTGATCCCCTTATTTGCTTATTTTCATCCTGCTTCTCCCAAGCTAGAACCAAGGAAACCCATAGCACAAAGGTAAGGCAGTAAGCTAAAGCAAGAGGCTTTTTTTTTTTTATTATTGATTTTTTTTTTTTGTCCCCTAAGAAGTCCCAGACACATTTCCAAATCTCTGTTTTTCTTTCTGAGCTGGACCCACACAGGGCCCAGCAGAAATACACACAAATATATTCTGCTCCCAGACTTGAATCAGTAGGTTGTTCTCAAGCCAAAGGAGGTGGGATTTTCATTTCTGCTAAAAGCACTAATAAAACTGCATGCGTGTCAAAAGCTGGCTGACTTGGTAAAATGGAGCATGGAACAAAAAAAAGCAGAGGGTGTAACACCTGAACACAGTAAACTCTGTGCCACCTCATGGAGTTTCAATGTGAGGGACTGGTCAGCTTGTACTGTACCCAGGACAAAGTGAGGGGCAAGTGGACGGGGTGGAGGGGACAGGGAATAAAGAACAATATTCTTAAAAATATTTCTGTCACAGAGCCAGAGACATCTTTCTGCTGGTGCAGGGACAAATGGCAAAGCCACTTTGGTCCTCTTCATTCAGCAGCCAAAGGGGCCAATGTGACTCTGAGGTAAGGGCTCTTTGAGCCCCACTTTGCACACTGGTAGCATTAGGGTCCTGGGGTCTTGGAGGGGCACAAAACATCAGGCTGAGAAGATCACTTATCAGGATCTGCCATTTATTTTCTCTCTATCCATATCCAGAGCTACCGCAGAGGATCTTGTCTAGTATACGAGTTTTCCTAGGGCACCCAAGTCCTGCCCTAAACCCCCTTCAGTGGCAGGGAGCGTGGACCAAGCGGCACACATCACCCATCGTTACCAACACCCTGCCCTGCCACAATCTCAACCTATTTTCACAGTGACTGAGAACAGGAAGATACAACCCCACCCCCAAAACTTCACCATGACTGTATTCTTACCAGACCCAAACCTAATTCCACTGAGCCAGGAACAAACTGAACAAATATAAAAAACACTCTAAGCATATAAGTTGCTCTGGCAGCCACAAGCAGTATCCGAGCAATGATGAAGTCGGCTCCCCTCTGCTCCTCCTGAGCTCAGCCAGCCACACAAGGACCCACAGAAGGATGGTGGATTTTACAGCACATAAAATTTACCTGTGCACCCACAGTACATGGCTAACTTCAGGCTTGTTATACAGTCAGTGGTTCTGCTGACAGTGCTGCCTTAACAGTTCCACATTTCCCCACCATATACCCTCATGGTCAAGCCCTGCCAACCCCTGGCTCTACAAAAAGGAAAGCTACAGTGATGATGGATCAAATAAATAAATAAATAAAGCAAGCAAAAGGCAAAAGCATCCTTTTACTACATGCCACCACGGTGGTTTCAGTAGCTGCAGCGGGTGTTTTCCACACCCACCATCCCTGCACACCTCTCCCAGCAGCGCTTGTGGCAGAGACGCTGTGCAAAGGCCGAGAGGCACCTAGTGGTGTCGGGGAGGACAGCAGAGCCACCAAGGCCACCCCAAAAGTAACACCCAGCCCAGCCCCAAGCACAGCTTAGCTTTCCAAATACCACCTTGCTCTTCCCTCCTTCACCCCTGCTCTTCCACCCACCCCACTCCAACTGCATTTCCATCTCTGGAAACAGATCTGATCTGTGGCACAGCGACCACTGCCTTCACACAACCAACCTTCTGCCCCGCCACCCCGCGCTCCCCCCCCCCAAAAAGAAATTAAAAAATAAACAAACAAACAAACCAAAAAAAAAGGGGGGGAAAAGAACACAATCCATCAGGACCCATCTCAGATTCCTGGCTTGTCGGCTTGTCACAGTTTGGCAATGGTTGTGTTGCCATCCCACTGGGAATGGCCCGTTTCAGCTCCTGGCAGGACAGACAGTTCCCCCCACCAAGCAAATCACTCTGCAACCTTCTCCCACACAACCACACCAGGGAAAACTTAGAAAAGCTTCAATATCCGATTATGAGGTATCTGGAGCCGTGTTTGCCTCAGCCTGTTTCTGTGGCATCCAATTGCATCCTCTGGGCAGCAATGCAATAAAAATGACAGGACAGGTTACACACAAAGCAGGTACTGTGGCTCGCAGTGACCCACAACACACCTCTCCTCTGCCTGTACCTCCACCCGCCAAATGACTGCCTCGGAGCAGGTGGGGCCGTCATGCAAAAGCAACATAAAATGATTAAGAGCAGACAAGAGAAAAATCCATTACCCCTTAAGTGAACACTAAATAAATCACAGAATCACTGAATGATAGGGACCTTCTTTTATGAATCTTGGGCTCCTTCCACTCTCCTGCATGGTGGGGCAAGTTAACACAGGCAGCACTCACGGGAGCCAGCTCCCACACCAGCTGCAGGCGCTGGTCATCTCCAGCGCCCTTCAGCACCGGTGCAAGGCCACAATCCAGCACACCCCCCTGCACGTGCTGCAGCGTTAAGCACAATGGGTCGTCCCCGTGAAATCAGCGGGACGGCTCCAGCGCCTGAAGGTGAGCAGGTGCTGGGCTGTGCCACCACCTCGGCACTTATGGGAGACCGATTTTCATCCACCCGGCCAAACCACAACCGTACATCCCTGCTTTTCCCTGACCAGCTTGGCTGCAGTCCTCACCTGGCAAAAGAGCACACGTCAGCGAAAATAAACACGGCGGGAAGTGAAGCCCCTCATGGCCCGGCAAGCAAGGTCTGCGTTCCAAGAAGCAGTGAAGGGACCTCTGGAGACCATCTAGTCCAACCGCTGGGCCAGAGCTGGTTCACCAAGAGCAGGTCACACAGGATCATATCCAGGAATGTTTTTGAGTATCTCCATAGACAGAGACGCCACCACCTCTGGGCAGAAACCATGTTTTCTAGCAGATGTGAGCAGCTGCCCTGGCCCTTGGCATCATCACACCTACTCCACTTTGGTTCCAGGATCAAATCCTCTTACTGCCATGACTGTCTGTAGCTCATTTCCCTTATTACCTAAATCCTCTGCAATTACCTTCCAACAGGCTTGTGCCTGCCCTGAACATCATTTCCCAGCAAATTGGGCAGTTCAGTTTCACACAGGCTTCGTTCCACCCTTACTGTGTCACCTCAACAGAATAACCCAAGACCACCAGAAGTGCAGTAATAGCTTTTCTGAAAGATGACCAATTTTGGTGCAAGTTCAGCATTTATCTTCCATGTAAGTGACAAACTGGAAGGGATGCCTTAGCCACCATCCTGTGATGTGAGGCTCTTCTGTACAAAGCAGCTGACACTACACAACATGTAGAAGCAAGACAGGAACCTTTGAAGAATCACCAAAGTTTACTTTTGGCCTAAATAAAACCTGCGTCTCAGAGGTCTCCCAGTGTTGGAAAACAGTTGTTATTTTTTACTATGATTCAATCAGAGCATAAACATTTATACCACATATACCAGATCTAACAACTAAATCTGTTTTAAAATTGCCATGTGGCAGCATTTGGAACATAGAAATCACACAAAACTAAACTTTGAACAATTTCAATAGGAAAACAAAAGACTAATTGAAGACTAAAGCTATGTAAAGTTACAGGAAGAGGAAAGAGAGGCAGACTCACAGCCCTTGTCACTATCTTACCCCAACGCAGTTTTACTCCATCCTCCCATACATTTGCTCTCTCCCCCACTTTCTTCAGAAGGGGAGTTAAGTCAACTAGGTTAGGGGAGATCAGATCAACTTTCTCTTGATGTGAACCCAGACATATATACTTTTAGATAAGGAAGACCTGCGGGTCTCACTTGTCCATTCATTCTGGTGCTGACAGGTGGGACCGCTTTCAGCGGACACATCAGTGTGAAACAGTATCAGGGAGTTCTCTGAAAAATGGGATTACAACCTGACTGCCTTCCTTTCTTCAGGGGATTATTCCCAATCAGAGCGACATGCAGGTCTCCTCAACAGCTTGTCTGGACACTAGGACTAATTCACACTTTTCAGCCTGCATGGTAACATCCTGTCCAGCAGCTGAGAAGATGTTTTTCCTAGATCTTTGTCACCTTGCTGTGTACAACAGTACCTCCCCAACACTGCAGCAGAGTTCACACCCCTCCTTGTCTAAGGCACAGAAAGCTTCTCTTCCTGAGGGCATGAATGGATTTCACCGTTTTCTCTGGAAGGATTTACTTATCAATCTCAAAGTGTATCTTTAGGAGCAGCACAGCATTACAGTGTGAATTCTGTGGCATGAAACTCTCCCTCCAGAAGATACAGAGGTCTGGGAGTAAAATATGAAATCGATTTGTAATTCATTAAATTCTATCCATAAAGGAAGAAGGGGAAAAAAAAATAGCAAGTTTATTTCCAAGCAGATTAGTTGGGCCATTTGCTTTTCAATGCACAGCAGTGGCCTTATGTCATGCCATCCGTACGTCGAAAGCCTTTTACTCATTCCATCTCGCACAGCCCGTTCCTTAATGAATGAACGCAGTGAATCCCCATCAGACAAGTTAATTTTCTTGCTTTGTGGAAGCAAAGTTACTTATGGGTGGCCAGCATCAGCCACGCGGTAGCAATTCCAAAGATGGAAATTCTGCCTGTGCTGTTTGAGTAATGGCGCACCACTGAAATGGCGTGTGTGAACAGCGAGAGAGAGGACTTTGTCCTTTTGTCTTAGAGAGTAAATAGTAAGTGCAAAAAAAGTCAAATGTGGAAGCACCTAACAAAGGACCATTGTTGACAAGGAAAGCCCTTGACATTCTCCTCTCGCTCTACAGAGATTATGCAGCATGTTCAACATCCCCCATCACGCTTCTCCCCTGTATTCTCCAACAAATCCATCCTTTAAAACAAAAGGCTAATAACCAGCAAGAAAGAGTATCCAAACTTCAACAGGCTTTACTTTAAAATTAACAAAGAAAATAAACATGTGGCAATAGGGAACACACCAGAGCTACAGCTCAGGGAACTAAGCTGCTGCAGCTCCAGTCTGGATGATTTATCACAGCCCTCAGAATTACTCCCATTTCTCACTGCTACACACCCAGCACAGAGAAACTTCCAAGCAAGCGAGCAGACCTGCCCATGTGAAAGAAGTACTGCTGTTCCTGTTCTGAGAGGTCAGAAAAAGGAGGTGCAGAAAGATAAAATGAAATGCCCCAGTCAACACAGCATATAGTTTACACAGGCAGTCATTAGAGAAAAAAAAAAAAAAAAAAGCCACAACCAAACCAAAAACCTAACAACAAATAAAAAGCGAGAATTCAGAGAGGCTTCTCCAGTACTGAACAATGACTGTAAGAGGTTCCCTCTCCATGGCGTGATATACAGGGTGGTTACTTAAGCAGCAAATGCAGCAGGAGTCAGTTGAGGATAAATGATGCTTTGAAGCAAAGTGACAGGTTGACAGGATAATATCCCAGAGACAGACCACACAACTCTCTGAACACTGTCCAACACCATAACTTCTGGATGACAACAGATAGAAGAGCCCTGGAAACAGAAACTCCTCCACAAACAGGTACCAGCTACAACCACTCACCCGCTGCAACACCTCCTGGGTGCCACCATCAACTCTGGGCTGTGCTTGGAGGCTGAACGACCCCATAGGGACCAAAACCAGTGACCCAAGGAGGGGTTTACAGCCTGGGGGATGGGGCACAACAGAATGTGCTTGAAACACCAAAAACCTGGTGTAAATCTATAAACCTGGTCTCTGTATGTCCACAGAGCGAGCAGCTTTATAGACCAAGTGGGGTCTAGGTGTGATTCATAATATTCTCTATTTAAGAGCCCCCCTCAAACCTCAGCCTTCCTCCTCATAAACTGCTGCAGGGAAAACGTTATTATTAATTATTCTCATTATCGTTCACAGGATCTCAGCCGCCAGACCCCGCTCAGGAGACAAACCCCCGCCCAGGACACCGGATCGGGCTCTCCGCCTCGCCAGGTCCCCCGGGGACCGGCAACGCCGAAAATAAAGGGAGAGTAAATGAATACCAGAGGCTTTTGTAGCCGCCTGAGGAAGCCGGCGAGCCGCCTCGGACACCGCCGGGTCCCCAACTCCGGCCCTGGCCCCCGCCCGCCCACGGGCCCTGCCGGGCCCCGCGCCTCGCCCGCCGCCGCCGGACCCCCAGCCTAGGCCGCGCCCGGGCCCCGCTCACCTGCTCGACAGCTCCGAGGTGAACTCGGCCCCGCCGGACTCCGCCATCTTCGCTGCGCCGGGCCCCGAGCTGGGAGGCGGTGGGAGACGGCGCTTTAAAGGCGCAGGAGCGAGCGGGGGCCCACGGCGGGAACCGGGGAACCGCGGAACCGCGCTGCTCCCGCCGGGCCTGGCGCCGCCCCACCGCCACCGGTGCCTGTCACCACGGCCTGTCACCGCCCCGCCGGTGTGGAGGCTCGGGGGCTGGCAATGCCCCGCGGCCGAGGGGACCCGGGAGCTGTCACCTCCCCATGGCTAAAGTGTTGCTGAGGGCTGTCACTTGCCCCATGGCTGAGGGGACTTGGCCCCCCCAAGTCTGTCGACACACTGCGGCTGAGGAGCTCCAGGAGGGTCTGTCACTGCCGCATGGCTGAAGGAGCCCAGGTGTCTGCCACAGCCCCACAGCTGAGGGATCACAGAGCTCCGTCACCACCCCCCAGGACACCATGGGCCTCCTCATGGCAGCACCGTCAGGCCAACCATTATCCAACAGTAGCCAGTGGCCCCTGCACCCAAGTGCTCGATGCTTTCCCTTGCGATTTCACATGTGACTCATTAAATGTCTCCCACAGGGACCATCATCTGTGCAACCAGCCCAGGACAGATCAGCCCTGCTCCCCGGCACCCCGGCACAAAGTCTCTTGCCACGCCATCTGGATTATTATGGACCAGGTTTTATTGCCATAAGCACTTTGTGCAAGAGCGACAGTACCCTCCAGAGGGTGCAGTCTTGTCAGAGATCGAAGTGCTCTGGCTGTGCTGTCTCAGTGCCAAAGATGCCTTCGCAGCCCCTTGTCCCCACACATGGCCAGCATCCGAGTCACTCCTGGCTCTCCCTGAGTCAACCGGCAGAGATGAGGCCAAGCGTCACGGGGTCCGTGTAATTTTTAAAGCCAGTGAGCATCTGGAGAGAACGGATGGTCTAGAGGGCATTCCAGTCATCAGTGGAAATCAGGAATTATTCATAGCAGTGGCTCTGCCAACAACTGGGGGTAAATTTCTTTGATTTCCCATGCCTTGGTGTCCACATCTGTATAAGGGAAACGGGGGATTCATACATGCGAATAAATGCAACTTGGAAAGCTGTGAAAGCACTCTTTAAAGTCAGCCTGATGAAAACTTCATGTTCTGGAGCTCTCTGCTTCAAGGAGAGCAATCTGTTTCAGAGGCAAAGCTGTGTATTTTTCTTATTTAAACCTTCTAAATCTGCTGGAGCATTAAAAATATTTGGCATTTCCACAGCACATTTCATTCCCAGCTCCAAATGCATTTTACAGGCATTCATTAATTAAACCTCATAAAACCTTTGGGAGAAAAGGAAGCAGTACTTATTAATTTGCTATTTGTATTGCGGCAGCGCACGGAGACCCCAAGCAGGACCTTGGGGCCCTGTTATTTTAGATCCGACCTACGCAAAAGAAGAGATGTCAGCACGCCGAGGCACAGGGAGAGGCAGCAGATGGAAGCTAATGCCGTAACTCTTTGGTACAGCCCACAGCAATTTGGTCCATCCCTGGCATTCCACTACAATGCCCTTTCTGCAAGACAGAGTTGTGGGAGTGAGCATGTCTCCCACTCCAGCTCTCCCCCAACCTCTCTGGTTTGCATTTTGCTGGTGTCTGGGGACTCCCAACTCCCTTGTTCCACTTCCTCAGACACCAGCTCTGCTTTATCTAATACCTTCAGCTTTCTTCCGGGACCGCTTTCTGTAGCTTTAGCTTTGCACCACACCCCACTATTTAAAAGGCTTAAAATAAGACTTTTTCCTTTATTATTTTTAGGCCCATATAGATATTTTAAGTGCATCTCTTGTGGATCAATAAATGCATGGCAATATAGCAGCCCTGCTGACAGCTGGCCCAGCTGGACTGCCCACTTGCTTCAGACCTCTCTATCCCAGGTGGGTCAGTGGATGGGAGCTATGAATGTTACACCTCTGCTTCCCCTGCAGGAAAAAATAGTCTGTGCCACATGCTGTAAATTCCTTTCACATGTTCCCCAGATCCCAGTTAAATCGAACCCCAGGAGGACTCTCAAAGCATGAAAAATGCATTTAGGAGACGGTGGAAGGAAGATGTATTCCATAACTACTCTAGTGACCGGGCGTGCTGACTTGTGTCCCGTGGAGAAGGAACCAAAAGGGGGTCATTTCTTGTTATTTCATACTTCTGATGGGATTTGATCCCATGCAGCAAATCCAGGAACTTTTTAGTTGCCATTATTCTTTGATTTTTATAGGCAATTTGATATTTATTTTTATTTCTATTCATTATTTGTTGAGTGCACTTAGCCCCTTCCCCGGGGAGGCTGCCTTATATCTAAGGTGATTTTTATGACCAGTGTTAGCACAACACCTGAGCAAGTCGCACAACTTTAATATATTTATGCCGTGCACACAGTATATCACAGCAGTCCTGGGGTTTCTACTGCGGAGAGCGTTGGTTTGCCCATAAAATCACAATTCTAGGTTAAAAAAAAAAAGATAATAAACTCCAATCTATTTACATTCTTCTTTCTGATCATCCTTTAAAGCCATCGGGAGGTATTTGAGTCATATTTTCACCTTTTTTTTTTTCCCCATGTAAAACATGAGGTCTAGCAACGTACCTTTTACTGCAATCCAATCTCTTGCAGATTCCATGACTCCCGCAGCTGGGGCTTTAAAATCTGCATCCAGCACTGTGAGGCTAATGACAAAATCATGAGGTGGAAGTACTGCCTTTCCCTTCAACCTCTCCGTTTCATCCTGCGAGCACTCAGGAACAGGAATTCCTCACAATGCTGTCGGTCCACGCAGTTTGTGTTGGGTGGAGGCGGTGGACAGCTGGCCACAATGAGCTTTTTTCCCCCGTTCTTCTAAATCACCCACAGCATGGCAAAGCCTCGCCGATCCTTCATTTGCTGTTGTGGAGGAGCACGCAGGTGACCTTGCTCTCGCTAACTGCCTGTGCACAACATCAGCGACGAACGCAGCTCTAGCTCCTGCTTGTCATGCGTGTCTGGAGGGTGCTGTGGGCTTTTCCAGTGTCTGTGCTTCCGTCAGGTTTGATTCCCTCTCGATCTCTGCTAATTCCCATGTAATCTTGGTGAGCATGTGAGCCTGGGGAGGTCTCGAGCGTGCAGCCTGGGTTGTGTTTGAATGTGCTCGTGGAGCCAGGGCTCTCTGTCTAAAGATGCAACAGGACAAGGGGTGATGGTTTTCAGAGAATCATAGAATGGTTTGGGCCGGAAGGGACCTCTAAAGGTCGTCTAGTCTGAACCCCCTGCAGTGAGCAGGGACATCCTCAACTAGAGCGGGCTTTCAACTAAAAGATAGAAGGAAAATAAAAGACAAGATAGAAGGAAGAAATTTTTTACATTGAGGGTGGTGAGAGCCTGGCCCAGGTTGCCCAGAGAGGTAGTCGCTGTCCCATCCCTTGAAACATTCCAGGTGAGGTTGGCCAGGGCTCTGAGAAACCTGTTCTAGTTGCAGATGTCCCTGCTCCCTGCAGGGGGGTTGGACTAGATGACCTTAAAAGGTCCCTTCCAACACAAAACATTCTATGATTCTATAACTCTGTGGCTGATACTGGCCACCAGCCCCAAGGAACCTGGGACTTTCAGTAAAGTGCTGGTACCCAAAGTCCCCCTGGGCAGGATTAGGTCTGTAGGTTCTCACCCATCTCCCCCAGGGCTCAGGGAGGGCTCAGATCAGCCCTGCAGATCTCTGATCTCCTGCTGCAGAGCCAGACTGACACAGTAGCTGCTTCTGAGGCTCTGGCATGATTCACTGGCCCAGCAGCATCCCCCTCCCTGCCAGGACGGAGATGACCTGGCTCTGTGGCCAGGCTCACACCCCTAAGAGCAGCAGTGCCATCTCCTCAGGCACCGATAATACACATGTATGCTGGGAGTATGAGGAATTGCTACACTCCGCTCTACACTTGGGTCACAACAACCCCCTGCAATGCTCTAGGCTTTGGGGTGAGTGGCTGGAAACTGCCCAGTGGAAAAGCACCTGGGGAGGTTTGACAGCTGGCTGAAGATGAGTCAGCTTGTGCCCCTGTGACTTGGTAGAGTTAGGCTAGTGGTTAGACTCGGTGATCTTAAAGGTCTTTTGCAACCTAAACAATTCAACGATTCTATGAACTGAGGTTGTTTAGCATGCAGCAAAGGAGGCTCAGGGGAGACTCATCCACTCCCCGACAGGAGGGTGGAGCCAGGTGGGGTCAGGCTCTTCTCTCAAAGAACAAGAGACAGAATAAGAGGATGCAGCCTCAATTTGCACCGGGGAGGAGGTGGTGGGGATGTTAGGTTGGACATGAGAAAAAATGTCTTCCCCACAAGGGGTGTCAAGGCCCAGGCTTCCCAGGACAGGGGTGGAGTCCCCATTCCTGGAGGAGTTTCAAAGCTGTGGAGATGTGGTGCTGAGGGATATAGTTTAGTGACCTGGAAGTGCTGGGTTGATGGTTGTACTTGATGATCTCAATGGTTTCTTCCCACCCATACAATTCTGATTCTATTTACTCTCTGTAAAGACCAATTCTAAGAGCAAGTAGAAAGAACAGGCTTGAGTGGGAAGCAGAGAGCAGAGCCGTGTGGGGTCTGGCTTGAGGGAAGGCTGAACACCTTCTTTTATGAATCTTGGGCTCCTTCCACTCTCCTGCATGGTGGGGCAAATTAACACAGGCAGCACTCACGGGAGCCAGCTCCCACACCAGCTGCAGGCGCTGGTCATCTCCAGCGCCCTTCAGCACCGGTGCAAGGCCACAATCCAGCACACCCCCCTGCACGTGCTGCAGCGTTAAGCACAATGGGTCGTCCCCGTGAAATCAGCGGGACGGCTCCAGCGCCTGAAGGTGAGCAGGTGCTGGGCTGTGCCACCACCTCGGCACTTATGGGAGACCGATTTTCATCCACCCGGCCAAACCACAACCATACATCCCTGCTTTTCCCTGACCAGCTTGGCTGCAGTCCTCACCTGGCAAAAGAACACACGGCAGCGAAAATAAACACGGCGGGAAGTGAAGCCCCTCATGGCCCGGCAAGCAAGGTCTGCGTTCCAAGAAATAATGAAGGCCAGGGAATGGAAAATGCACGTCATTTGGCGGCAGGCTGGATGCGCGCAGGCGCTCCATGCCGGCTGTCCGGAGGGTGCTTCGCCTCCACACGGCATCACCGCGGCACAGCAGCTGCGCCAGGTCCAGCCAGCGGCACTGTGCTGAACTCTGACATTTGAAGATGGAGAATAATTTGGCTTCGTTAGCCTCCCATTCCCCTCCCCGCCTCCGCCCCAAGCGGTCTCTCGAGCCAGGCTGGAATGTGCGTGGTAGGGACAGAACCAATCCCATTAGCACAAGGAGATTGTTTTTCGTTCGGTTTTGTTTTTGTTGAATCACCCATGGCTCCACTTCTTTGGGGTAGGTCATAGGAAGGAGGATGGGGAGAGAAAACCCATGGATGTGTTTTCCCAGGTGTCCATCCACAGCATGGCACTCCCCTGCCAGCCAAGCTGCCCGGTTTCAGCAGAACTGTGAGGTTTCCACCTTTGAAGGCCATGTGAAGTTTGCTGCTGGTTCCGAGATGGTGCCCAATGTGGTTCAAAGGAGCACTGTTAAGGGCAAAGGCTCATCTCCCACGCACAGGGTTGGGAAGGTGCTGCAAGCCAGAGGCAGTTGGAACGGGGGTCCAACTCCCCACCTCGCATCCCCTTCCTGTGTCCATCTCTGGATGGAGACTTACCTCCATTGGGGTTAGAGCTGAATGT
Organism: Megaceryle torquata; assembly: GCA_024611175.1. Classification (NCBI taxonomy): domain Eukaryota; kingdom Metazoa; phylum Chordata; class Aves; order Coraciiformes; family Cerylidae; genus Megaceryle; species Megaceryle torquata. The sequence goes on along the minus strand of JANIJG010003769.1, from coordinate 10,236 downwards.
ACAGCTCCTTGTGTTGGTCAGGACAGACCCGGATTGCAGCCATGTGCTAGTAGAACCCAGGCTGGGGCCATAGACAAGCAGCTGGAGCAGCTAGAAAATAGCCTTACCCCAGCCAAGATAGGAGCCCAGGCTCTTTTTTCGTCATCTTCAAAAGCCCTTCTCTGTCAGGGCCCAAAACCGCTGTTTCACCCTAACTGGGCTTTCTCAAGGAACAGCCCTCATTGCTCCAACATGATACAGAGATAAGAAACCTTCCCCAGGCTGCTTTGCATCCAGCAGCATCCAGCATGTGAGTGGAAAGTGGTAAAGGGGAGCAATGGGTGCAGCCCCAGGTCAACCAAAACTGTGTCCACTCCGAATCTGGAGAATCAGTCACAAATCATGAAATCACGGGGTTTGGCATATGTGGACTTCTCCAAGTCCTTCCTTGTCCTGCTGTCCCAGTCCTGGCCTTTCTTCCCTATGTGGCATCCCTGCACCATAGACCACACTGCTCTTCCCAAGCAGACAACCCAGCAGGACACGGCACAGGGCTCTGGGCACCCAACAGTGGAACAAGGAGCTACACGCACTCCCTCAGTCATCCTCCCATGGGAGAGCACAATGAGAAATTGGGGTGAACAACATGACTGGGAGCAGATGGCAAGAGGGGAGGGAAATCCCTGCACAAATGCATTCACCATGTGGCCAGCTCCTTGGCTGGAGTGTGGGAGCAGCGGTGTAGACAGGCCAGCACCCGGCAGCTGAGATTTGCTGGTGGGGAGAAAGGAGGGGGCTTTTTCCAGAGAAGAGAACAGCAGCCACAGAACGAGAGGCTGCCAACCCAAACGGCAGCCAGCGAGACCCCCACAAGCCTTGGCACCCGCTGCTGGCACAGAGTCTGAGTGACAGCATCTCACAAGATAGAATCATAGAATCGGTTTGGTTGGGAGAGACCTTTATGTTCAAGTCCAACCGTTCCCCCAGCACTGCCAGGACACCACTGACCCATGTCCCTCGGCACCACAGCTCCATGGGGGGCTTGGAAACCCCTCCAGGGATCGCGGGGACTCCACCCCTGCCCTGGGCAGCCTGGGACAGGCCTGGACAGCACTGGAGGGGAAGACATTTTTCCTCAGGTCCAACCTAAACCTACCTTGGCACAACTGGAGGCCATTTCCTCTTGTCCCATCGCTTGTTACTTGGGAGGCATTATGGATGCGCAGATGTTCACCACAAGGATATGGCCTGCCATGGGCTCATAGTTCTCCATGTCCCTGCCCCGATCATGGGCTGAAGAGTGTGATTCCACAGTGAGCTGGTTTGCCCATTGGTAACAGGGCCACACACCATGAATTCTGTTTCCCCCATTGAAAAAGTAAAAGAGGGAGTGAAAAGGAAAAGGCATCCCATGGAAAACACCCTGGCTGCCTGCTGGGGGGAGTGGAACCAGCTAATTTCATGCATCTCCTTCTTGTTAGAGTGGGATCCTTCCTCACCTGCTCCTGGGCACGGTTTCCTGCACCCCGAGCCAGCAACAAGGAATCTGATTCCAGTTTAAAGGCGAGGAGTTTGTCCACGGTTTGTAGCCCAGCTCCCATCCCAGTAGGGGACCCGCTTGGAGTTGTTGCCCATGGCGGGTAGGGTTTGCCAGCTGTGCATACCCATCTTGTGCCTTGCCAACCTCCCTCTGCACCAGCCCATGACAGAGGAATGCAGACTCCCCGGTGCTGGGGGTCTCAACCCTGGGCAGCACCATCTTGGGGTTTCCCTGTTTGCTCCTGCTTGCACGCAACCACTGCTCTGTCATTGCAGAGTGTCTGGGGGCCATCCACCACCAGCACCTCACCCAGCCTGGAATGGGGCTCAGCACTGATGGCCTGGGCTATGTATGGAAAATTCCAGAGAAAGACTCCCCTGACACCCCATCCAGGGAGCGCACTGCAGCTTGGCCCTGGCTGGGGGGCTCTTACCTCTAGGTCAACAGCTTGCACCTACCCCAAGGGCTGCTCAGCCCTGGGCTCCCATCTCTCAGATCTTCCTTCTTGCCCTACCGGACCCTGACACCTGCCTTGGGACCTCAAGGCACCCAGCTGGCTGCTGAGGACAGTGTGCAAGCCTTCAAATCCCATCGCCCTGGTAATGTGGCCATGGCACACACTCTGCCAACCCTGCTGGCCCCAGGGCTCCCCAGAGCACTCTCCACGTGGCTTCCTGCAGCAAACAGAAGCCCCCATCCTTCTGCCTTCTATTTAGCGAGCAAAGCCCAGCCCGCAGCACACAGCATTGCCCAGAATGGCTGCGTTGCAGAGGGGTGACATTGCACCCCCACTTTAGGGACAGGCAGGGGCCCTGCTCTGGTGGCAGAGGCTGTGGGCAGGCAGCAGACCAGGCTCTGCATCCCCTTTGAAGATCCTTCTTTTGCTACAACTTTTGTTGAGCACCCCATCATCCATCCACAGACCTCCCAGGGGTCAGGAAGAACCTCCCCATCCTTGGCTCTGTAGCCCAGAGAAAACAAGCAGCTGAGGCCAGCCCCAGCCTCGGCTCCTCAGGGGCCCTGTGTCGCTGCTGGCTCTGAGGACGGGACCCCGCTGAGCTACTGAAGTGCTAAAAACGAGCCTCCAGGACCTTGTGTGAGTTTTTGTGTCATGCTTGGCATGGGGAGAGCTCGGCTGTGGTGTGGACGCAGGCGCTGCGCCAGGAAAAACACACGCTGCGGGGGAAAGGTGGGTCCCAGCCCTCGAGCCCAGGCGGCCGTGGTGCATTATGCTGACGTGTCACACACGTGCATGGCCTGATTTACGCCTTCCCTCTTCAAAACGGGCGCCCGGGTGTTAGCAGGCGATTTTCAGAGGGAAAAGCTCTTGTTTCCTCAGCCTTCTTTGTATGTGTGAGCACGAGGACACAGTCCATCCCACTGCCATGTCTCAGCCTCTTCTTCCTCAACGCTGATGGGTGGACATGTTGGGGTGCACAGTTCCCTTCCCACTCAGCACCCACCGAGCCCACCCACCCCATGGAACAGCTTCACAGGGAACACAGCACCACATTTGGTGCTCGATGCTGAATCTCTAAATCTGCCAGATCTGCCAGCTCACAGCATGCAGCAGAGAGGAGCATTGCTCCATGTCCATGCAAAACAGCCCAGGCAGGGGATTTCTCTCCAGTTTACTGGAGGTTTCATCCTGGTTCAGCTTGCAGAGATGTGAAGGCAAGCTGGGAACAGCCCTGCACCCTCCCACTGGCCCCACATGGGTGCTCAAATTTGCTTCCCAGCTGGTGATTGGCGCACTGTGAAGCCACCAACTCACCCGAGTCTGGTACAAACCTTTTATTTCTCTTCACCCACACTGCCCAGCCAGCTTGGGGCTGGGTTTGCCCTTTGAAAGTGAAGCCAGGCAGGGCTGCATGGCCACCCTCTCCTCCAAGCTCACAGACCAGCCTAGTTGCACCTGGGGGACAGGGAGAGATGCTGTGGCTGGGACAATACCACAGACTCCACTGAGCTTTACACTGAGCCGAGAGGCCAAAAAGCAACAACAAAAAGCATACCCCAAAACAGACACAAGACACCCACTCCCCAATCCAGTTCCCCAAACCCAGATATGTTGCATGGGTGAAAGCGATATGGAGCAGCACAAAACCATCAGGCATGAGGACAAGAGCCCCCAGCCCCACCATGCCATGACCCCTCTGAGACTGCCCAGTGCCAAAGAGCGGCCGGCACATGGAGAGAGACTAAAAACCCAAGAGCAGGGAGTCGTAGGTAATAATCTGTAAAGACGTGTTAGGTGGATGCGGGGATAGCAGGGACTGCCGCCACCAAGCCGTCCCTCCTGAGGACAGGTGGGGCCCCACAGGGCACTGGGGGCTGAGGAACCACATGCTGGTGCAAATCACACCACGAAACAACACACAAAGTCAAGTGATGGATAACAGAAGGGAGATGCCCTCATTCGCACCGAGCTTGGCTGTAGGAGCAGAGCCCTGTGGAGCAGAGGGAGGGACCCACACCAAGGGGCAGTGCTGGGGTGAACCAAAGGGGTTCCTGCTCGGCAGGAGACCCCAGGGCTGGACACCCAGTTCCAGGTCAGTGCTGCAAGCCTGGTGACTGGGAGGCTGGCTGACACTAGGTCCTGCCATCGGCTACAGCCCCACAGGCTGAGCCATTCCCAGCATCGCGCAGGGATGCTGAGCCCAGGATGGAGGCATTCTGGCAGCTCCCACCTCCTGCTCTGAAGTGCTGCAGCAGCATGAGGTAGGAAAACGCTGCCTCATCCCCTGCTCAGTCCCACCAGCAACCCATCAGCACTGGGGCCAGCCGCTCCAAAGGCATCAAGGAGCAGGGAGGGGAAGGAGCCATCCCAGGGCCCCTCCGCAGCTCTGGGAAGGGGCCGGCTGGGTCCTTGCGTGGGCACAGAGGCAGCGAGATCCGCTCCTCTCTCTGGCTGCCAATGCCAAATCCATTCGCCACGTTTCGGCTCCCCAAGGCAATCGGCTCCGGCCGGCGGAAGGGAGTTCCCAGGGCCAGAGACGGCGCCTTGGAGGCTCAGCCCAAGGTGGGAGGCTGGGGATGTGCTGAGCCAAAGCCCAGAACGCTGCAGACACTCTCCATCCCCCACCACAGCCGGTTCCCTCCTGCCCAGTGCTGGACCCATGCCCAGAGGGCTGCGGGGCCCTGGGGGCTCCACTTGGGAGGAGACAAACCACCCTGCTACGAGGATGGGCTCCCCCCGGCCTCCCTGCTCTGGCAGCTCCTCTCTTGTCTCTTGAGTGCTGGAAACCAGGATCCCAGCAAACAGCACATCTACAGAGGAGGCAAAGACACTGCCCAGCTGCTGGGAGCCTCCTCCACAGCGACCATCCCTGGGGAGGAGAGCAGGACAGATTGCACACCTGGTCCCTCCCGTGCCTGAGTCAGAGATGCCCTTCCAGGAGCTGGGGACATGGGGCAGCAGAGTGGGACTGGGGACAATGCTGTGGGGACAGTGATAGAGAGGTGGCATGGAGGTGATGGGAAGGGGTGGGAGCACTACAGGACAGTCTTGTTGAGGTCGACTTTTATGGGCAGCGGCCCCGTGTCCTTGCTGACGTGTGTGGGGCACAGGGTGACAGCAATGACGGGTGGCAGGGGGAAGGCGCCAGGGCCATCCAGGTCCTCCAGGTATTCTTTGTCCCCGTTGATGCTCAGAGGCTGGAAGAGAGGCAGAGGGGACCATGCAGCCCCAGAGAAGGGGACAGGACCCCTTTGTCCCCAGACCAGAAACACCATGGGGCTGTCTGGGGACATATCGCACAGCACAAACATGCCAGTGAGCCCAGCACGGTGACCAAGAACCACCAGTGCCGTACAGCCATGTCTCAGCCCCACAAGGCTCATCCAGCTGTGATGAGGAGACCCAAGGTGTCAGAGACCCCTGTAGAACCCTCCCTGGGCTGCGCTGAGCCGCTCACCCTGTACCTGGGTCTTGACGTGCTGCTCAGGGGCAGTCACCAAACTGGCACAGCTCAGCCACAGCATCACCACGATGGAGAGGAAAAGGCAGGCAGCCAGGATCCAGCGAGGAAGTCCAGAGCGCCTGTAACACCCCACCAACCCCCACCAAAGAAAAACAATGAGTTTATGTCAGGGCACGGGGTGGGAATTGGTGGGGGGAAGCATCTGCTCCACTGTGTCTGGGTCTCCCCAAGCCCCTGCACAGCCCTGCTGCACCTACTTGGACATACAACCGAGGAAGTCGTGCTCTGGCTGCTGGGGGTCCGGGTGCTGTGCCTTGGCTTTGCCCTGCAGCTCCTTCCTGTGGTGCTTCTCCCCCTTTGCATGGGGGCCTGTCAGGGGAGAGGCCACTTTGAGCCCAAGCACCCACTATGGGCACACCTGCCCTGCTCCCCATTCCCTTGCAGAACATGCTCAGATGCAAGGGTGCCGGGGGACCTCTCTCCCTCCAGGGACCTGCTGGGGTGACACAGAGGATCCCAGAAGCTTCTTGGAGAGGGTCCTAAGTCTGGACTCAGCCCCTCTGCATGGGTGCAGCATGTGGGAAACTAATAAGACCCCAGAAGCAAGTAATTTGTTCAGTTCTGGGGAAATCAGCTGAGAACCGAGAGGGCTCAGAGGCTCCTGGACCCTCCCACTGGCAGCCTGGACCTTCCCGCACCTGTGTGGGGCTGGGGTACACGGGTGCTGGACCTCAGTCCTGGCTGCGCCGGCTGGGTCTCCAGTGCCTCAGGTACTGGATACTCCATCTCAGGCTGGGACTGGCAGGGAAAGAGTAACAAAGCAGTGAGTGAAGGGGTCTCCGCCCCTCTCAGCACTCAGCAGAGAGGGGACGTGGGACACCCCACCTGAAACACCACAACTTTGCCATCATCTGCCTGCAGGTAGAAGGTCCAGGTGGAGGAGATGAAGTTCTGGGCAGAGCTGACAATGTCATTGCAGAAGGTGGAGACCAAATCGAACACAGAGAACGACGCTGCCTTCAGCTCCAAGCTCTGCAAAGGAGCAGAGATAATATGTCACCGCCATCCCCTCATCACCTGCCCCAACAGACAATGTCCCACCTAGAGGACATGGCCAGGTTGAGGTGAGAGCTCAGGTCTGGGGCTCAGCCTGCTTTTTCCCATGGATGAGGATATGCAGAACCTGTGGTCCATCCCTAGGAGTGTCACTGAGCCTGGGGCTGTGGTCCCTAGGGCCATCACCCAGTCCCTCAGCAGTTCCACACTCACACCAGCTTTTTAAACAATAGGAGTAAGTGGATGAGATGCCGAGGGCGTTTCTCTCCTGGCAGCCTCTCCATGCCCTGGATTCTTGGCTGTCTCGGCAGTTTGTTATTTTTAAAGCATCCCTGCTGGAATCCGCTTGGCTGCTCCCTGCCACTGGCTTCGAACATTTTCCGACAGGCCCTTGCACGGTCAAACCAGCAAACAGGAAATAAATAGGTCAGATTCTGTATCTAATTATTATGCTAAATCTGCTTTGCCTGCTTGTCTGGGAACCCAAAGGAAAAATGCTTTGGGTGGATGAAGGGGGTGATGGCCCCCCCAGTCAGTCGGTTGCTCCCTGATGCTGATCCTGAACCTCAGCAAGGGGCTTGGAAATGGGATCAGACACCAGGAAGGTCTTAAAAACAGGCTACAAAGCATTTTTTTTGAAGGAGCTGCAGCTTTTTACAGCACAAATTCATCTTTGTCTGCACACATACAAAGCCAAAAGCCTCTATCTCGGGCCAAAGTCTAATTTAATTAGTTGGGCAAAAGCTGAATTAATTAAACATAGGAATAAAAAGCATTGCTAATTGTTGGGAAGGATAACAGGTCAAAACTAGGGGAATCTGAAACAATCAACAGTCAGAACTTTTCACCCCGAGAATTCAGCGTAACCTCCCTGCCTGGTCCAAATCTGTGGCAGCATGAGTTGAGCCCAGTCAATTGACATTTTATGCCTTGGGCAAAGCAGCGTGGCAGGACAGTGGCAGCTCATACCTACCCAGCACCCTCAGAGCACCCATACACAGGGGGACATAAAGCAGGATGGAGGAGGGAGGGATGGGCGCTTCATGGGGGGGGTGTTTAAGCCTCCATCCCCAGGGAGAGCAGGGACTGGACTGAGCTCCTGCAGGAGGAAGGGGTCCTTCCTGAAGTGGGACCCAGTGGCCAAGCCACTACATCCCAGCATCCCTCCCGTGGGGTCCCAGGCACAGGGTGGTCCATGGGCTCGGCAAAGTTTCCATTGCATTGGCATGGTCTGCTCTGTCCAGAAGGGTGACAAATTTTGGTCCCTGCCATGCCCAGGGTGACTGAAATGCCCCACGTCCCCACTTTGGGGTCAGGCAAGGGCCGAGGTGGCTGGAGAAGCCACCCTGAGGGCAACCCCATGGCTCCAGGCTCCTTGTGGAGGCAAATGCCTTCCCTGGCCAGTCTCCGGCAGTCTTGAAGGCAACATCACAGGGACAGAGCAGCCAGGGTGCCCTATGGGGGCACATCCATCCCCTGACACCTCCTCCCTACAGACCTTCTGGGGAAGAAGCCAGATGCAGGGGCAGGGCAGAGCCATGGCTGTTGGCACCAAGGACAGGCTGGGTGGGTTAAGGGGGGGAACAGGGGCTCCCCGTCTCCACGGCCCCTCACCTTTTCCTTCCTGCTCTCCACCTCGGGCAGCTGCTTGCGGCACCCTGTCATGCAGCCAAACTGCTCCTCTGCATTGCTGTAGGCTTCAGTGCACGCTGTGAGGCAAGAGGGGGGTGTCAAGGCTAGGGAATGCTCCATCGCACCCCCAGGAACTCCCCTGACCCTCCCTGCACCCCACCTGGTTTGCAGCAGGGTATGGATGTGGCCCTGTGGCATAGTGTAGGGCTGATCAGAGGCAAGATGTGCAGGAGGGTGGAAGGTGTTGGCAGTATGTGGGGCACCCCCCTGGGGTGGTGTTTGGAGGGCAGGGGCTATTTGACCGCCAGCTCCTCACCTGCTTCACACTCGGCTCTGGTTGTGTTCAGCTCGGCGCTTGCATCCACAAAGTGACAGATGGAGAACAGCCGGCAGCCCCGGTAACAGGCGTTGAGAACAGCATCCTACAGTGAGGAGGAGGAGAAGAGCATGGAGCTGGCCCCAAGCTCAGCCTAGTGTCTGTGACGGACCCCTACCATGGCTCTTCTGCACCCAGCTGGTGGGACCAGGGCAATGTCATCCTTCCACAGGACCATCGCTGGGGCTGGCACCCCATACCTAAGGCATCCCTGGGGAGGGAGAGCTGCCTTCACGCCCTCAGGGTTTGCAGCCAGTGGTGGGGTTTGCATGCGGCCTTGTTATCATGGAGGACATGGCAGGTTCCCCCCATCTCTGTCAGGGCACTTGGCACCAACCAGGACCCTGCATGGGCTGGCAGGAGGTGGGGGCTGCACTGGGAGGGGTATGAATGGGGGGTGGGCCTGCACTGAGGGGGCTGGGAATACACCGAGGGGATGAAGAAGGGGGCACGAAGCCTACATGGAGGTCACCACGTGCATCTGTGGGGGCTCCATGTGCCTTCAGGGAGCACAGGAAGGGCTGGGTGCTAGCAGGGAGGCAGGTCCAGCCTGGATGGGAAAATAATTCCATCACCATCCCTGGCAGCAGAGGCCACGCGGGCTCCTGCCAAGGTGTTGGCCTAGATACATCCCTGCCACCTTGGCAGATCGGTGACAGTCCCGGGTGCCACGGGGCAACCCCTGGCACAGCACAGCTGTGGCAGCGCTGATCTGGGCCTTTCCTTGATCCTCCAGGTCCAGCAACCAGCACTCGGCTCCATCTCAATCCCCACTGCCATGGCTCAGGGCTGGCCCACCCCACTGCCATGGTGTCACTCACTCACTCACTCGCCCTGGCCATCCTCTTGTGCCACTGCATCCAGGAACGGCTTTGCCATGCCATTGGTGATGGGGAACAGGAGGGCGGCTGGGGGCCAAGCACCCGCTGCACCCCTGCCAGGGCCTCACTAGTAGCACCCCCAACCGAGGTCAACTGCCGCCACCAAGGACACCTGAAAGCTGGCAGGAGTGAGACCAGGGGGCATCTCAAAGCTGGGACAAGCAGAACCACTGTGGGCACCCCAAACCAGAGTTGGACCCTCACTGGGGGCACCCCAAAGCTGAGGTGGAGGAGACACTGGGGCTCGCCCAGTGCCCCCCATGGTGCTCTGAGTGCCTGCATGGCATTCCCCATGGGGGGTGGCCTGGTCTGGGGCTGTGTGTTGGTGATGCCCATGCAGGGCTGCCTGGTGCCCCCAGTGCTCCCAATACGGCTGATGCTTCCAATGCACTTGGTACCCACGATGCTTCTGGTACCCCTGATGCTCCCAGTTTCCCCTGTCGCTCCCGGTCCCCCCAGTGCTCCTGGTACTCCCGATGCTCCCTGTGCTCCCGGTGCCCCCCAGTGCCTGGTGCCCACAATGCTCCCAGTTTCCCCTGGTTGCTCCCGGTGCTCCTGGTCCCCCCTGATCCTCCCGATGCTCCCTGTACTCCCGATGCTACTGATGCTCCCCATGCTACCGGTACCCCCGGTGCTCCCGATGCCCGGCCGGACTCACGGCGGCGGCCCGGCGCGTCAGGCTGCGGCCGCACTGCCCGCGGCAACCGGCGGTGTCTCCCAGCTGGGACAAGAACGGATCGGTGGCGGCGGCGGCGGCGGCGGTGAGGGCCAGGCCGAGGGCGAGCAGGGCCCGGGGGCGGCGAGCCGCCATGGCGGGCGTGGGGCGCGGAGCGGCGCGGAGCGGAGCGC
>JANIJG010003767.1:34814-64407 GCA_024611175.1 Megaceryle torquata | reverse complement strand
TGAACCCCCCCAGCTCTCCCAGCCTGGCTCCCAGCAGAGGGGTTCCAGCCCTCCCAGCATTGCTGGGGCTCCTCTGGTCCCGCTCCACCAGGTCCCTCTCTTCCTTGGCCTGCCATGAAGCAGAAGCACACTCAGTTATCTGACAAGAGCATCCCATCTTCAGCCCTTAACCTGCCCGGCCAAAGCAGCAGCTTTGCTCTTCTCCACCATGAGCCCTTTTCCAGGCAGTACCAGAAGAGATGGTTTCACCTCCAGCAATCAGCCTCAGGCACAACCAGCCTGGCTGTTCTGCTCACAGCACACGCTCTGGGAAGCTGCAAAGCTTCAGGACAGAAATCTTCAGGACAGGAACCTTCCCTCCCTTCCCACAGGCCTGAGGCACAAGGGAAGCATTACTGAGGATGGTGTTTGAGGAACTGACTTCAACAGCTAAATCAGCAATGAAAGGGTCAAGGGACAGCTCTGTTTTTTCAGACTCTTTGGCCTGCTGCGGACACGGCTACTTCAGATGAGGGAGCTTTGCCCTGGGGTTTCTGGAAGTCTGTCAAGTTGAACTACTGGACATAATAATAAAATAGAGGAACAACATCCAGATTTGGCCAGACTCTGGACAGTGGTACCCAGCCCCAGGACAAGGGGCACTGGGCAGCAACTGGAGCCCAGGAGGTTCCAGCTGAGCAGGAGGAGCAAGTTCCTTGGGGTGAGGGTGTGGGAGCCTGTGCCAGGCTGCCCAGAGAGGTTGTGGAGTCTCCTTGTCTGGAGAGATTCCCACCCCCCTGGACCCTGCGCTGCTGGGCCCCCTGCTCTGGGTGACCCTGCTGGATGGAGCAGGGGGGTGGCACCAGAGCATCCCCAGAGGTCCCTTCCAACCCCCACCATGCTGGGATTCTGTGCTTTGCTCTGGAAGCTCCCGAAGACAGGGTGGGAGCACAAGGGACCAAAGCCACCTATGCAGAGTCTGGTGGTGCCACATCATGGTGCATGATGTGCTCCTGGGCCTTCGCCAGCCTGAACAGCAAAAGGTTTAAATGTTTACAGAGTTTAAAATGAACAAAATGCACCAACTACTTAAAGTAACGTGTCCTACAAACTGGCTAATGCTGAATATTAGCCGCGTGCTGCAGCCCTGAGCAGATTGCAATTGCAAGTATGTCTACAAGGAGCTGCTGAGGTGACACCTCATTTTCATGTCTTTAGGCTAGGATGCTTTTAAAAGTAGTTTTCCCCTGGTTTCCCTGGGACAGCAGTGAGGTGACTCAAGCTTCAACAGCCCAGGTGGTCTTTGCAGTCAGCTCTGAAATTAAACCTGAGCTACTCAGCATTTTGCATTTGAAATGTAGGTTGGTTTGGGGTTTTTTTGCCCAGGTGGAGGTGACAAATGGGAACCAGGTCACAAACTGACTGGGAAGTGACCGATCTCTGACACCCTCTGCTTTCCAGAGACCAAACTGCCGGCCCATAGTCCTCATTCTACCCGTGCCAGGCCCAGGTCTGTTACTGCAGAGGCAGGAATCCCTTAGCAAGTGCAGTTAACAGGTACTAATAGCTGCTGGGTGTTTTCTAAACCAAGTTCTCTCCATCATGCCAAAGACACTACACCTGGCTGCTGTTTCAGACTTGTTTCTTCAGCCCAAAGCTGCATGTTAAGGATTTTAATTGCATGAAAATTGCTGAAACCTGGAGGTAAGTATCCATTTAAACCAACTCTATTTGAAACACAAGGTAATTGGTGGCATGGTTTTCCTGGGGCTTGTTTACAAGGAGAAGCTTTCCACAGTAGCTACTCTGGAACAACCTCTATTTATTAGAATCAACGGCTGTATCTATTCTCATTATCAGAATGGCAGAGGAAGAGCAGGGGCACTTTAATTCTGAATTAAAAGATACCTTATTCCTGAATCACCGATGTGTTTTCAGAACAGAATAATTACTCCCCAGTGATTTTTATCTCCAGATCGGGTGTGCACTTGAAGTGTGTTCCTGTATAGCTGTTCTGCTTCATTTCCCATCCGCAGACAGGCTCTCAGCTCCACAATTTGCTATTCAGCTACGCCAAAAAAGCTCATCTTTGTTGATTTTCTGGGCAGGTTTGCTAATGCCTTTGCTCCAGGATGGTGATTTGAATGGCAGGAGCTTTATGCAGTGGCTGGAGGGAGTTTTTTGTCCGACTGCCAACTTGCCAATATTGTTTTTTTGTTAATTGGTAATTCATATTGACTGCTCTGTACTGGCAGGTCCTGGAGATTGCAGTGGGGATGAGATCAATGTGTCCTACCCTTTCATTCCTGACAGCTACAATAATCACCTCATTTAGGAGGAACTTCATCAGGACAAACAACAGCAAATGTCTCCCAGAACCATAACCTTGCTGACTTTCAATCCCAGGCTCTAATTTCTAAACCACTGTCTTGTTTTGTTTACAAGCCCTTTCCCTTCACTCCCAACCCAAGCAGAGGTACAGATACAAAACTTATGTTTTCTTCAAACAAAAGAAAAATACCTCAGTGTAGCGCAGGCTGAGGCAGCACAGGAACATTGATGGGCTTTCTTCATTAATAATTTATGCTGCAAGGAGGATGAAGGGTTATGAGAACATTCTTTTCTCCAAACACAGCTTGCAAGAAAGGATCTCTACCTAAAAAACTGATGGATTGGAAATAAGGGACAGAAATGTACTTTTCCTTGTCAAGATGTATGTAGTACTAGGAGGTATATGTAATAAAATGTGTGGTTCCTTGACTGTTCAAACCAAATAAAGTCCAAACTGACCAAAAATTATTCTTGATGATGAATCAAGCACTGTAACACCTTGTCTGTAAATATTAGAGGGGCTCAGTAAAGGAGCCCCTCAAACCAGAAGGGACTGGGAAGATGGTTTTCTACTCCGGCTCCCCATCCTCTTTCAGTGCAGAGCATGTACTCTGTCATTTCTTATCCACTGGGTCAGTTGCCCAAGGGACCACCACGGTGGCAGAGAGCAATGCCATAAAGAAGCCTCAACAGGCACAGGAAAGGCATTTCCTTTGTAAATGTGGCTTTCTCTCTTTGGGAGGCCTTTACAAACTGCACTGGCAGTAGAGCTCCTCTCCCCGTATGACTTGTGTGACATTAGGGAAATCCTTTACTCCTTTCCTGGGATAGTTTTACCTCCAATCCCTTTCCACAAGTGTTTTCACAGACTCACAGAATGGTTTGGGTTGGAAGGGACTTTTCAAGTCATCTGGTCCCACCCCCGAGTAGGGCCATCTGCAACCAGAGCAGGGTGCTCAGAGCCCTGGAAACCTCCCCTGCAATGGTGCCAGGGATGGGGCAGCCACCACCCCTCTGGGCAGCCTGGGCCAGGCTCTCACCACCCTCAGCAACAACGATTTCTCCCTTCTCTCCAGTCTCTTTTAGCTTAAAACCATCACCCCTTGTCCTGTCCCACCAGCCCCCGCTAAAAACCTCCATCCCCATTATGCAGCTTTATGAAGATGAGGGTAGGACAGAAAACCCTCAGGAAGCACCTGGACAATCTCCAGTAACAGGCTCCTTGCAAGTACCTCGGGCTCGCAGAGCTCAGCAGCCGTGGCAGCAAGTCCCAAGCCATCCTGATAGCCCAGGGCTGGCAAGTTGATAGCCCAGGGGTGGGTGAGCTGATAGCCCAGGGGCTGGCAGCTGTGCCAAGGTGCAGAGCATCCCCAGCATCTCAGCTCAGCACAGCCCCACGCTCACCGAGGTGTCATTAAGCTGCAGGAGCCCGTGCTAATTATAGTGCCAGCCTTTCTGCTGGCAGGGATGATAATTGAGGTAGAGCATTACAGTGTTTCCAAACCCTGCGCTGCAGGCAGGGGCTCCAGCCCCTCGGGGAAGTGCCACCAAGACCTCGCTGGGAAGGCAAAAGGATTCTGGTGAAAGCAAAGCTGAGCTGAGCCCTGTCCCGCTGCCGCCCGAGAGGCTGGACCAGCATCTGCTTCACATGAGAAAGAGCAGAGGCCCTGGTAAGGTGCAGGGCAGGCAACAAGCTCCTGTTTGAATCGCAATGGGAATGACTGCTTAGGGTGAAATTGGTGCTGGGATCCTGTGACCTACAGGCAGGGCTCTGGGGAGCACAACAGCAGCCGTGGGCTCAAGCCCAGCCTCTGAGACTCGAAACCTCTGGCTGATTTTGTGGAAATCCCCAGCAAAAGGAGGATGTTGGTGCAGGGCTCTGTCGTCGCTGGGTGGCCCTGAGAGCACTATCAGCCACTGTCACCCACCCAGCCCCACAGCAGCACTGGGGCAGCTGGAAAAGAGAAGGAGGGGGACTCTGGGGACAGGGCTTGGCAGGGACAGGCACCCCCACTGTGACCCAGAGACCCTCAATGAGCTGAGCCGAGCCCCCGGGCAGGGGCTGAGCAGAAGGAGCATCCGCACACCTCTCTGGTTATTAAGCTCACACACCTCTCTGGTTATTAAGCTTGAATATTGTGACCTTTCAGATGCAAGTGAGACTTTCCGAGCCTCTGCAGCCATCCAAGGGTGGCTTTGTGCTCTTGCAGAAGCCCTGAAAGGTTAAACCAGCATCTGCACAGCAGCCAGGGCTGTGTTGCCATTAACCTATTGCTACAGGTGACGCTTTGTTCACCCCCTCTACAAAACTTCCCTTTTTTATTTATTTTTTTTTGCTGGTGACAGTGACAGGAATCTCCAGCTGACACGACCCAAGCTGGCAAGATGCACACACAGCCCAGCTCTTCACCCCAGCTCCCCCAACACTTCATTTGAAGGATAAAATCTAATTATGGTTTGCTCAGTGCAGACACTTCCCCTTTCCCCCCCCGCCACGTGGCTAATTTAAAGCTCCCTCCTTGCCTCGTCTGCCAGGTATCTGCCTCCCCTGGCAATGTATGGAGCTGAACTACAGCATCTGAGTTACCTATCATTAAACAAACAAAGATGGGAAGAGGAAAATTATTTTGCTGTTGCTGACAAGTCTAGAGCAGCGTTAACGTGAAGAAGTAGCCTGTGTGAGCAGATCACCCACAGAAGGTGCAGGGAAGTGTTAACCCACATGCTCTCCTTGGGGTCATGAGAGCCTGGCCAGACAGGCACCCTGAGCTATGGGAGCAGGAGCACCCAAGGGTGCTGGGAACCAAGCTGGAAGGAAACAATTACTCTAAATGGTGAAGGGTCTAAGAGCAGGAGTCTGGTGAGATGCAGCTGAGGGACCTGGGGTTGCTCAGCCTGGGGAAAAGGAGGCTGAGGGGAGCCCTTCTGGCTCTGACAGCTCCTGACAGGAGGCTGGAGCCAGGGAGGGGTCAGGCTCTGCTCCCAAGGGACAAGGGGCAGGACAAGAGGAACCGGCCTCAAATGGAAATGGCAGCCCAAAGTGTGTTTGCTTTGATTTTTTTTTTCCTGCCGTTCAGTCTGCCCTTGCAAGGGCAGAAATACAAGATCTGTCATTACAGACCCAGAACAGAGCCTTCTCACCCAGGAAGCCCACCCAGTGATGGAATTTCAGAGAGACGCCCTGGTATCGGATAAAAGCCACTCTCAAAATAAAAAGCACACGTGAGGAAGGACGGGGGGCAGCTCCCCCTCCCCGGTCTGATGGTTAAAGCAGGTCCCGTGCTGCAGCAGCTCACGTGGCTGACAATAGCCACCTCCTTGCCAACAAGCCACACGCCCACCCCAGCTCCACAACCACGGCTCTTCCAAAGGCACTCATTATTTTTCCCCAAGTTATGCAGAAAAACCTTTTCTTACTCCCCCTGCACCCCACACCCTGTCCAGGCTACAACCCGAGACAGGCAGAGACTGAGCAGAGCAGGGAGAAAGAAAAGGAGAGGGGAAGGAGAAGAAGAGGAGGAGGGAGGGGGGGAAACCAGCAAAGCAAACGTTTGAAAAGGTTCCCTTATATCACTTCCAACACCACCAAGAATCGCAGAGCAGCCAAGTGTCCTCAGCTGTTACAAATTCATCTCATCTTTTCTTTCTTCTTTTTTTTTTTTTGTTTTCTTTTAAACCCATCATTTTCTGCAGTCTCAAAGCCCAGCCCCTGGCAGGACTCAGTCCTCCAAGACTCAGGGCTCTGCGGTTTTCCATCTATTGGCAAACTCCATCCCTTGAATAAGAAAACCCCAAGGGTACGAGCTCCCGCAGAGAAAAGCATCGCTTTAAAATGCAGCTCTCGCTGGCACGCAGACCAGAAGAAGAAACGCAAAAGAGAGCAGAATTTGTTGTCTTTACAGCGTCATCTTTCTCAACACACCCTCAGATGTACAATTTTCACCCACGACGGGCTGGCGAGAGCGAGCGAGGCTGCAGATGTTGGGGATGCAGCAGCCAGCCCGAGCCCGCAGGCTCCCCCCCGCCCCCCGAGCCCCCTCCCCGTTTGAGGTTTTGCTGCCAAGACCTTGCAGGGTTGAGGGAGGAAGACTGGATGTGATAGACCTTGTCAAAAGGCACCCAGCACCCACTGGGCCAGTGCCATCTGAGAGCAGCAAGAGGAACAGAGAGAAAGCAGCAGCCCCGTGCGATCCTCCCAGGATGGCCAGAAGAGGTTGTCTGTGAACTGGGACAGACGGACAGACGGACGGACGGGACTTACCTGGGATGTTGTGGATGGTTATAGCGAGGATCATCAGCATGATCCGCCTCCAGCTGCTGCTGCCGGCCGTCGGGGCCCCCTCCCTGGCCACGGGGAATGCTGGGGGGCTCTCTGGCAGGCTGGTCCCCGCACCCTTCCTCCGCTGGTAGGGCTCCCCGTTCTCGCCTTTGTCTGCGGGTACAGAAAACAGCCGGGTCAGCTGGGAGGGTGATGGATGAACAGCCAGACACCTCACGCCTCCCCTCCCAGAAGGGCAAAGCAGAGAGAAGGAAAAATGCTGCCCAAAGCAGGGCTGAAGGTGCGTGCGTTGGCCCCTCTTTTCAGGCTAGGGCAGGGGGTTTCGCCCCCTGCAGACCACAGCCCCCGGGGCCACCACGGAAGGAAGTTCACCCTCTGCCTCATCCTCCTCCCGGGACCAGCTCCTGGCCCCATACAGCTCCCCAGCATCACCCCGGGCTCACATCCACCTGCAAAGTCCTAATCTGTCAGGGACACAGTCTGGGGCCGGTGGCTGGCGAGGATGATGATGAGAGAGCTGCTGGCAGCAGCTCCAGGATCCCATGGTGAGACCATTCCCCCCTGCCCTCCCCAAACCTGGCAGGTCTGCAGTTCCACTGCCTTCACTGATAGAGGAAAACCTCATAACACTTCATTTTGATTTCACTCTGGTCAGGAAATGAGTGCCCTGAGCTCTATTTAGTGACTATTTGTTCCGCTACCAGAAGATTTGCTGTTGCCATTTGCTAAGACATCACCAGATAACCCCAGGCTCTTCCAGACCTCTGCTCCCAGCAGGACCATTTCCATTGGCTCTCTTTCAAAGCAGTTATTTAAAACCACACCACTAAAACCCAAGCCCCAATTAGGGCTGTGAAGGGTGGAACGAGCACCAGGCAGCACCATAATAAAACCTACGCACGCCGGGACCTTGACCGTTCACCTTCAGCACGAAAAGGCAAAGGGAAGCCAAGAAACAAGGAGCACAAATTCCTCAACCTCACACAGAGACAGCTTCGTATTAAAGAGCTGATATTTAATATAATTCCCCTTGAATTTACATAATCCTCTCTGCTCTCCCCTTGATCCCCTCCAAGATATTTTGTTTTGCAGTGTAAGGAGATGGCTGAAGCAGTTTTTGATGGAGTGCCAGTTGCTTCCTGTGGGCGGCAGGATGATGCCCACCCAGCGGGTTGCCTGCTGAGTGTTTTCAGCAGCAATTAAGTGAGGTTCTTAATTGCAGCGTAAGAAGCCTCACGTGAATCAACTCAGGAGGTCACCAGGGAAAGCAGGAGGGTTGGCAACGCTCCTCACCTTGCCATCTGCAACACGAACGTGGGCACGTGAAGGCATCCCAAAGGGGTCCTCAACGGTGCAGGAAATAAACCCAAGAATTGAACATCATTTGGTACCAAGAACACAAGGCAAAGACTAAATCCCAGCTTGGTGGTGGTGGGACCAAGTGGCTCTCCAGTGGATTCCCTCCTGCGTGACAGGAACATCCCCACACAGCATCACCAGGGCTACAAACCATGATGCCTGCAGCAATCCCACCTTCCCCAAGAGGCCATCGCCGCTGTCCCTCTGCAAACAGAACGAGATGCCACACGGAAAAACACTGTCACTGGCATTAGCCTGACAGAGCCAGACACTTTCTGTCCCCAAACCCTAGCCCCGGCAAGAACGCACAGTAACGTTTGATGGCAGAGCTTCTTTCCAGCCTGGGGGGACAGAGATAAATATTAATTATTTTTTTTTAAGCAATAGTGAGGACAACCAGCCCCGGCCAAGCAGCTTGTCCAGCCCGCCGCAGGAACGCTGGCGCAGCAGACCCCTGGCAAAGGGGCAGCCAAGGCTGAAGCCACTTACAGATGAAATCCCCTTCTCCTGCCAGACCAAGAGATTACTTTAATTGCTTGGCACGCATCCCCCAGGCCCCACACACAGTGTTATCCTCAGCTGCCCCTGCCCTGGCCACCAATGCTGACCTGGGGACCTGCACAGCCCGGGTTTCCACCACGGCACCATCCCCATGCTCCCGGCATCGCTCGCGCTGCAGGACCAGGTCCACGAACCCAAGGTGACGTGAGGATGCAGAGAGGTGCAGGAATCCCCCTCCGGCATCAAGAGCTTTCCAGGCAGGAGGAACGATAGTTTATGTGACATTTAGAGGAGAGCACTTAATGTTCAAGTGACAAAACACCAGCGTTTCTCCCTTTATGGAAGGGACAGGTTCACCGAGAGCACGAGCCACCGCAACGTCACGGCGGCCAGGGCAGCTTTGGCCAGGTACAGAAGCAGGATGGATGCTGCAAGCAGAGGTTTTGGTGGCTGCTGGGGAAGTTTTGCATTTTGCAGCCTTCACATCCCCGCTGAGGGAACGCAGGGAAATGCAGAATGGAACGGCAGTGTCTTGGCTTGAGTTAAATCAGGCCAGGAAAGCTGCCTGCTGACAGCACAGCAGCACCTCTGCCGCGCTCTCGTCTCTCACGGCACCAGCTAAGAGCAGCAGTTACTGACACGGGCAGGTTACTCCATCTCTGGCAATTTCCTACTTTTTTTTTTTTTTTCCTTTTCTTCTTCCACTCACCTCACAGTGTGACCTGGTCCAGTCCACCCTTAATATTTCTGACTTTTAGGCTGTTTCTTAAGCCTCGCCATCGATGCCAGGGAAGCACCTACCACCTGCGAAAGCACAAGCTTGTGTCCAACGCATCTTCTGCTGTCTCAGATCTTCCCTTATCTATCCCAGCTCTACCCCAGGAGCAGGCTCATGCTGGAGTCTTCCTCCTCCTCCTCCCCTAACTTGATCCAGTCTCCCCCTCCAGCTGCAGCACAGAATAAAATGCCAAGTCAAGGAGCCGTCCGTCACCCCACGCCAACAGCTCCGGCCAAGTCCTTGACCACACCACCCTCATCTTCTCTGGGATAAACTACACAAAAGGAGTCAAACCAGGGATTGACTTTGCTGGGGAAGATGTGATCATTAGGGCACAGCTGATGCCCATCTGCTCCCAGCCAGGGGATGGGCACAGGAGGCAGGATGACCTCACCCAGAGCCACGCAGCAAATCCACCACAGAGCAGGTGATGGAAACCCAGATGTCTCGGCTCCTGCTGTCACAGTTTAGACACAATAAGCCCAAAAAAAGAAAAATTTCAAAACCTCCCAGTTGCTTTTCACTTGGCACTTAAGAGAACCGAGAAACCAAATGTCATCAGCGTTTCCAAAAACTTAACTTTCCAGCTCTGAATAAAACAGCTCTGCCTTGGCATCTGCTCTGCTCACCAAGAGGGAAAATCATCCCCCTGCTCTTACACTCCCGTCCCCTTCGGGCTGTTTCTCCTGCACCGTTACCTGGGGCATGGCAGCTCTCCCCAGCCTGGGGCCGGGAGGGGACAGCCCGTGGTGGCACGATGCCCGGGATTGTTCACTTTCCCCTTGGACACACGTGGAACTCCCAGGGAGGAAAGAGCCACCTCCTGCTCCAGCCTGACCCAACCGCCCGAATCGCGGCACGCAGGGCAGCTCCCCGTGCTTGCTGCTGCTGGTTTATTGGGCTTTTGATCGCCTTATTCCAGCTGTACCTCCTCCTTATTTCCCTTGTCTCTGGATTTGATGGGTTTGCTGTAAAACTGTCCCCCAGGACTCCTGCAGCAAGGCTTTTGCTGGCGTTTAAACATCAAAGAGAAGCTTTTCCAACTCCCTCGCCCGGGCTTTGAACTCAGCTCCCCTGACTCCCATTTGTGGGTGAATTTTCACTGAGAAAAAGCACGTTTGGATGAACGCCTGGGATGAGCCTCAGAGAGGAGCTACGAACGCTGCAGAGGGACCCGGCTGCACCTCAGGGCTGCCCGTACCTGCAGAAACCAGATGCCCAAAAGCATCAGACCCAGACATCCCACTTGGCTGGCAGGCTTTGGGCTTCCCTAGCTCCACAAAGGAGCAGAGCAAAGGATGCAACAGCCAACGCTCATCTCCTTGTGTCGCAGAACCGGGGAAGTTTCAGCTGGCCCCGTTCTGTTGGGAACTACCAGGGCGTTCCAGCAGCACTCTCTGCTCGTTGTCAAATTACCAAAAAAGGCTCATTTCACAGCTCTGAAAGCAAATGCCCAGACCAGCTCTGAGGCTTAACACGAGCCTGTGACCTGCTGAGGGATCCATTCAGTCCCAGCAGATGGATATCACTTCTATTAGGTACCTATTTTTAAAAAACATAATAATAAAAATAAGATTTTACTTACAAGTCTGCTTGGTACTACTGGGGAAAAAAAAAAATGTTAAAAATACAACTTTTTACAAGTGTATTTGTAGCATCTCTGAGGTGACAAAGGACTGGGGGATGCCACAGTGCCTGTGGGGGTGAGGAGCTCTGCTCCAGTCAGCCGCAAACTGGGAGAAATCAGTGGGAAATAAACAGAATCGATGAAGCTTTTATAGGGGAAGTGCTGAGGGTGGTTTGGATGGACAACTGGAACACAAAATTGCCTCTGGTACAAATTACCAGTGCATTAGCAGCGGATAAAGACAGCAACACCAAGAGCAGGGAGACAACCCCAGCGGCGTTTTGCCAGTAGTGTCACGTTTAACAGAGAGACTACAAACCTCACATGGGTCAAGTGATGTGTTTTCCCTTCAACTGCTGTTGGAAAAGATTAATAGAAAAAAATACATATGAAAAATAAAGGATAATTACAGTGGAGGGATGGTAGCAGCTCACAGCCTCAGACACCACACGGGAGGGGAACTGGTGGGGCTGTCACGTAAAGCGGAGCAGCACCAGGCTTGAAACGCAGACTAAGGGGAACAAAACAATAACTGTGGCCAAAGATGGACTTGGCTGGAAATCAGGAAAGCCTCAATAGCAAATTGGAGTAGTGATAAGAGTAGGACAAGGGGTGGCTTTTAAAATAGCTGACACAATCAGGCACGGGTGCCCGCAAGAACGCTGCCAAGACTATTATGTGGCAAATAATTATCTGCACCACATACATTATTTTAAGTCTTGTTCACAAAAAGTCCTCTATATAGTCGACTCGATTCATCATTATTGAATTTCTTCCTAAAGCTGCAGGGTAAAGATTCTGCCAAAAGTTTAATTACATATGTGCAGCCTGCTGCATTTTTCATATCCTCTGCAGCCAGCACTGGAAAAAGATAAATGGCTTTGAGTATGGCTTAAACTGCTGGTGGAATATAAAAACCAACTGGCTTCTTATCAGCATGTGAAATGGCTTTTTATTTTTGATTATTTCTTAATGAAAACTGTTTGCATTAGCCGTGAGCTCAGCCTTATTGCACTCGCAAGCGGTACACAAACAGACGAATACACTATTTGCTCTCTGTGCTCAGAAAACCTCTCTGTACTGCAGCACTTTAGCTCCTGAATTCAAACCAAAGCCTCCAAGAGCTCTCTGGCTTTTCACATCTGCTTTAGAGCTCTTCCCCTCCCATCTAATTAGGCCTGGCTTAGCCCTGCCTCTCTGCTACAGCTCTCAAAGGCTCAACCGAGTTGCTGAGCTACTTAATCCCCGCTTCAGCAAAGCAAGAAGCCCCTGCAACCCCTCTGAGGTGGCCCAAAACCCATTCTGGCCTTGATTCAGCTGCAAAGCTCCCCCTCCAGCCCAGCCCCATGGCACTAGGAGGGGAGAGGGGCTGAAGGGAGCCGGTACCCCCAGCAGAGGCACATTCTCCCAGGCAGCATCCCAGCATCTCCTCCTTTCTCCAGGCTGGACCAGCCACGCTCTTGGGAATCTTGAGCCTCTCCTGGCCAGACACGCTGGAAGGAAAATAATTTCCAGCTCCAAAATCCTCCTCCATTCCATTCCTCACCAGTCTCCCCATCAAATTCTTGCAGCTTGACTGTGCCTCGCCAAGAAGGGACCTGGACCTGCCAGTGGCCGAGGGAAGGCTCTCCAGGCTCTGACAGCAACGCCAGGGGTTTCTTCCTTCAGCTTAAACTTGCAAGGGATGAATTAGTACCTTCCTTTATAAAAAAATTGTGTCAGCTCCTGTCTCTGAAGTGTGGGAGAAAGGAGGAGCGACGGTGCCAAGCAGAGATACACAACAGACTTATTAAACTCTGTGATTATCTGCCACTCACCAGCTATTTGCAAAAATCATTTGGTGTTGATGCGCCTGGGAACAAGGCAAAGGGGAAAAAAAAACCCAACCAAACAACAAAAAAAGCATGAAATATGTTATTTCAAAACAGGATGTCTCTGGCTCTCTCCTCTAGTTGAGGTCTGTTGGAATTGTCCCCATGAGGCAGCAGACCCCGAGTCCGGGGAGCGGCAAAAGGCCGGGACGGAGCGGGAGAGCGGCAGCCGCGCACGAGGCCAGCGCTGGCCCGGCCCCAGCAACCCTGCTGCCAAATTCTTCTCGGCTCCTCCGAGCCCCGCACCGCTCTCGTTAGGGCCAGCACCTCTCCTTTCCAGCTGGGAATGCGTATTATGGGTTAGAGCTGCTCTGTTAAAACCAGGAGAGCGGAGCAAGCTCGGGCTGACCCTTTGCCTGCGGGTGGGGAAGGAAAGAAGGAACGATTTCGCGAAAGAAAACGGTATCACGAGTAGCTGACATCGCTTCCCGAGTGACAGAAAATAATTGCATGCTAAATTCTCTCTCTAATGACTGAGATAAGCCAAAATTACTCGGAATAAATCTCTAAGATTCCCAAAAGCGTGGTAGTTAATCCAAGCACCTCACACAAACGCTGGCAGATGTTGTTAATGCCTCTCGCCCTGCAAACCCAAGAGCCTTCCCCGCTCCGCTCGTCTCCACAACCCCCTCGCCGCTCCATTAACTTCGAGCAGATGTTACAAAGGCTCCGTGGCAGTTGGGCTTCATCCCTGTGGCTCACGGCTCCCATCGGCGCTTCCACTCTGCAGAATCCCCTCCCCGATTCCACCTCCTGCTGCAAGGCAAAGGCATCGCTGCCGCCCACGTGCGGAGTGGAAACGGCCGCAGCCAGGCAGCCGAACAGTCTCCGTGGGTCTGCAAAGACCTCGGGCAGGGGACAGAGGGAGGAACACCCTGGTCTGGAGCATCCCTCTTTCAGCTGAAGACTACAGAAAGCTGCCCACGGGAGGGCAGAGCACCGTTCCCCAGCACACCCCTCCACACGTGAACTGGTGTGCACCATCCCCTTCTCCCCAGCCTCTTGTTTTCCCTCGTTTTGTTGGGTTTTGGGGTTGGTTTTTTTTTTGACTGCGATTCCTCAGAAGAGAAACCACATCCAAATCAACAGCCACAGTCCTCGGGAAGCAGAGCCAGACACGCGCACACTCCCAGCGGCTCCGTCACAGCGACGGCCACGCACTGGACTTCCAAGGGCACCACCCTCACCCTGCCTCATTTTATTTCTGCCTTTTTTTAAAGGCTTCTTTTTCTCAAAGGTCCCTGGGTCTGAAGCCATCGGCCCAACTGCTCTCACCAGCACTCACAACCCCACGGAGCACACGAGTCACCAAAGCCGCTCCTGGCAGGCGCTGCCAGCGAGTGCTGGGGGCTCGTCCTCTCCTCCCAAACTTCTCCCCGTCCTTGTTTCTCTCGTCCCCCTTTTGCCCCTGTGGCAGGAACTCCAGGGAGCACAGCAGGGCCAGGATGCTGAAGAGCAGATGGGAGTTGGCGAGCATCTGCTCCCTGCCACCGCGCAGCCACGCTGCTCTTACCCAACACCTCCGTGAGGGTTTAATTACTGTAAGTAATTAAGCACAGCACCTCTTATAGGATACCTGCTGTCCCCTTCACAGGCAGGTATGGGGAGAGGCAGCGAGTGCCATGGGCTGCGAGCCAGGCAGAGGGGAGCGAGCAGCAGTCCCGGGCTGCTCGTCTCTTGCTCTGCTAAGGTCTGACAGCCTGGATCGTATCGGAACTGGAAATAAAACTACCAGGGGAAAAGGTTTTCTTGTAAGGAAAGAATCCTCGAAGCAGGGGAAATCCAGCTCCTGGAAATTCTACCCACAGAAAACAACGCTGCTGAAAAAGGAGCTCCTTGGAATTCCCCAACTATGGTCAAAATAAGGCTCTGTTTGTAAAAATAGCATTTATTTACTGCTAGCAAAAGCTTGGTCTGCTCGAGTGGAGAGCACGGGCTGCCCAAGCAGAGCCCAGTGCCACCAACCCCACCACTGGCCTGGGGTTTGTAGCAGGGACGGAAGCAGGACACCCATTTGCGGTGACCACGGCCCCAGCCTGTTGGCATGATCTCACCTCTCCAGCTGCACCCCCCCTTTCCCGTAACAAATTCATTTTCCAATGTTTCTGGCAGATAAAAGAGGTCCCTGCATCTGCTCAGGCTTTCAGCAAGGAAGATAAATAGAGTGTCATGACTCACTGTCTATTAGGCGCCTTCATTTATCCGAGCGTGCACAGGAGCCTTCATAAAAGCTTGTTTAATCCAGCATGACTGACTGCCCCGCGCGCTCAGACGCACCATTAGTGCTGGGATCTGTCTGAAGTTTGGAGTCAGGAGAACGCTGGAGCGCGCCGGCCTGCCCAGCACCGGCACCAGTCCCACCAGCTCCCCCCTCCACCACATCTCCAGCGAGAACACTGGCTACCGAGCGTGCAAAGGGGAGCCTGGCACCCAAACCCCAGCTCAAACGCCACACCAGGACCACTCCAATTTGGAAGGAGACCCAGCACGCTTCCAGGGCTCCCGGGGGACCCAGGACACCTCCTGCTTGCCACACTCCCAGCAATTGCTCTGGAGAATCTTCAGTGGTGCTTCACCGCTTGTCGCCCTTTCCCAGCCTCTTGGCCAGCACCACCTTGGTCCCCCCCCAGACCTCGATCCTAACGCATGAGCTTCTCCCCCCGCTGCTCCAGAGATCCATCATCATGCCTGGCAGGAAACTGCTGCTCCAGCTCCATGTGCCATCACTCACCCGCAGCAGCCCGAGTAACCACGTCCAGGCAGACACGCAATGCCCGGATCCTTCGTGCTGTCCCGGCTTTATCTCCTGCCACCAGTGACCCTCCGAGCTGCCACGGCATCCCTGTGCCCGGGAACGCTCCCATCATCCCAGCGAGCTGCCAGGGAGTGCTGGGGTGAGCTCTGTATGGGAAAATGAATCCGTAACGCGGCTCTTCGTTTGGGGGGAAAGGTGCTGGAGAAGTGCAGTGAAGGGAAGGAACAGCACCGGCTGTCCAACGTTGGCCCAGACAAACCAAGCTTCTGGAAATCTTATCTGGATGCACTAAACCAGCACCTTATTCCTCCAGAGATGCAGAGGTTCACTCACAGGCACCAAACCCCCAGTTCACAGCAACGCTGACGCTGGGGCAGCATCTTCTGTGGGGTGGTGGAGGAGGATGACAGCCGTGACACAGGCTTTGAAGTGGCACGTGCCAAAGGAGGGTCAATTGCTGCACCTGCTCTCTGAGGAGATCCCAGCCCTGGGAACCACCTGAACCCCACACTCTCCTGCCCCAGAAAACCCTGGGAAACATTCCTGGTAGGATGCAGGACCTCACAGTGAGCAGTGCCATCGAGGCTGCATCCCGGTGAAGGACCAAAAACCGAGCGACAGAGGTGACACAGCATCAG
The DNA here is from genome assembly GCA_024611175.1 of Megaceryle torquata. NCBI lineage: Eukaryota > Metazoa > Chordata > Aves > Coraciiformes > Cerylidae > Megaceryle > Megaceryle torquata. The sequence goes on along the minus strand of JANIJG010003767.1, from coordinate 48,289 downwards.
CTGCCACCTGCAGCAGTAGCAAGGCCAAGGTGCTGCTCACCCCTCGGGCTACAGGGGTTGCCCAGAGTCAGAAAACAGGAGGAATGCCAAAAATCTCACCACTCGATATTTGCAGTGCTTAAAGATTAATTTCTTGGGTGAGAGCGACAGCACGATCTGAAATGTAATTACATGCACCAGGTCCTCTTAAGCAAACTCATTCGCAGCAACTTCCAAAAGCTCTTTAAGGAGCTCCCCATAGATAAAGTGCAGCACTGGATCATTTTATGCTGAAATTCTACACATTGGAGTTAATTTAATCACTTCATTTCAGAGAGCTGAGCTATGTTTGGATCTCTGATCCTTGGCAGGGAACAGCTTCTGATCCGAGTGAGACCAGATGCAGTGAACCTCTGAAGGAAGGAAGGAAAAAAGAAATCATCTCATTACCTGCTTAGAAAGAAAATGGGATTTTGGGGTTGTTTTTTTTAATCAGGAAAGATTTTCTCAGGGCTGTGATGACAATCTCTCAGCCAGGAGGACGGGGCTGACACCGGCCCTCCTCCAAACAGCCCAGTGGGGTGACACTCGACCAAGGGCTCAGCAGAGCCACCCTCTGCCATCACCACAGGGTCCCACTGGGGCCACATCTGCAAACCAGCTTCCCCTCAGCACACACGTCCATCTCAGTCCGCTTAGTACCACATCACACCCCAGCTCATCCCCCCTCTATGCTTCTCCCCTGCCTATTTTTGAAATATTTTCTTTCTTAAATTATTACTTTTTAAATTATTTTTTAAATTTCTTTAGTTAGAGCTGAATGGAAGGAGGGAAATCACAAGACCAGCAGGGTGTCCAGCACAGACATGACCCCAACTCTGGCATCCCAGAGAGCAGGTCCTGCCCTTTGCTTTTCACCACATCTCTTCACAGAGCTTTCAAGATGCCAAACCAGAGACGAGCGAGATGAGCTGCTCGGCTCTTGCTCACTGTTATTCCTGTTACTCTCTCACCCTGAGACCCTCATTCCAAGTCACCTGGCTCCTCCTTTATTCCAAGAGGCCACAGCTTCAGCCAGAGAAATGCTCTTTGCTAATTAATTACATTTCCTTGAAAATACAAATCAATTAATAAATGCATTAGAGCCCAGTGATTTAACTAGAGGTGGAAGCAGCAGGGTGAAGCGGTGCCCATAACAACAGCCAACTGACACTGGTAGCACTGGGTTAGAGGCAGGAGCTGTCCTGCCCCGAGCCCAATGCTTCTCCACCAAGCAGCACCTTTCCCAAATTATCACCTGTCCTTTGCAGACGAGGCCTCGTGGGGTGGGTGATAGTCAGGAGAAGTTACAAGGCGACAGCTTTTGCTGGTGGTGATGCCTCTCCAGTTCCTAGAGAGACTTTCCCAAGCCGCAGGTCGCATTTGCTGTTCAGCAGCTTCACACGTGCTCTGGAATAAACCCACGTCTGGGGTTTCCACCCACAGCCCCCAGCCTGGCACGAGGGAAAGGCACCGATCCCTCCGGATCTGTCGCTGCCGTGGCCGGACGAAGCGAACCCACGCTTGGGAAAAGGGGCTATTCTCACAGTCTGCAAAATAAAATGAGTCAGTAATCGATTTCTGAGCCAAACAAATAAAGTGCTCCTTTGTTCTCAGCAGCTCAGAACCTCAGACGTACAAAATCAATCCCGGCTCCTCCCGAAAGGGTGAGCGGACTGGATTTTTGCCGGCTCTCCTGGCAAAACCAAACCACCAGGCTGCTTTCCAAAGCACCGTCCGTCAGCCCCTGCGGTGCTGGGTGAGTTTCAGAGGGCGATGGATGTCCCGAGGGCATCGCGCACGCACGACCCCCCCCCAGCCTCGATGCACAGAAACAAACCCTGGCAAAACAGCCCTAATTTGGCAAACAAAGCAGATTTCAAACCGACTGCGGGATGGAAAGAGAGCAGAGAGAGCAGTGCTGCCACACGGGGCTGGCATGGGATCCCCCCACGGGACCCCCCATCATGGTGTCCCCTCCCACGGGACCCCACCGCTGTCACATCCCCTCCTGAACCCCGCAGTGATGCCAGCACAGATGCCAGTGGCATCCACAGGCCAGTCCCTGACTGAGGGGTGCTCATTAGCCGGTGTGTAATGAGCACCCAGGGGAGGAGAGCAGGAGATTCCCCTTCTCCCACCCCAGGGGCTCCAGGTCATCACGGCAGGGCAGTGCCCAAGGGACTTCAACTGAGCCAGAGGAGCAGGAGATGTCTTCCCACATTAGCCAAAGAACCCCAGCCTTTTTCTTCTGTGTGACTGCACTATCCAGGCCTACTGTTCAATTTTTAATGTTCCTATTTTAGGTTGTCCTTAGGGTAAAAGCAGAAAAGCAAAACCCTGGGCTTGACCTGCAGCATCATGCTGTAGGATGGAGGATTCATCCGCAGCCTCAGCTGCAAGATGATGCTCTTCACTCAGAGTCTGGGCTTTTTGCCTTCTACAAATTCTGATTCATGGATCTGGGATGAACAACTCTGAAATGAAATCTCCCCTCTCTAACAGAGTTTAAGGAGAAACAGGCTGCCTGGCTCCAGCCTTTGGCCCCAGCCCAGCCACCCAGGACAGCTCTAGGGGGTCACGATGGCCCAACTCACACCAGGACTCCCCGGCACTCACTCCAAGCCCTGCAGCAAGGACACACCAATTCTCCAGGGGGTCTGACCACAGCTACCCCCCCCCCAAAAGGTTATCACTCAGCCCTGGCCATGCAGAGCACAAAGCTGTGCCCATCATCATCCTCCCCACAGACCTGGCTTGAGCTCGCCGCAGTCGGTGGGGCCAAGACAGAGGGATGCTCCAGCAGGTTACTGCTCCTCAACACTTGGAAGATCCCCAGACCATTTAAGATTCAGAAGATCCCCATATCCCAGGGCTTGGCTCAGCAGAGACCTGGAGCTGAGGGAGGGCAGCAAACCCCTCTTAAAAATCAATTTAAGCAAAAGAAAAGGGATCTGAGCCTCCAGTGGTGTTTACGACGGGAAGGAGCTGGGTTCTTTTTTCTGCTTTGAATCCAAAGCAAATCGATCTCTCTCAGCCTGGGGTGGGAAGATGGGGATGACTCAGCCAGCAGAACAGCACTAAGCTCTCCTTCCTCCGCTGCGACGAGGGAACTCGGCTGGGGAGCACACACACATACATGTTCAAGAAAACAAATATAGCAATTCCTTATATTTTCCTCTAATATTTCAATAAAGGATTATTTTAAACAACCTTTATCTACCTTTCTGTGGAAAAACTCCCAGCACCGAGCTGCCCGGAGAGCTCCTGTTCCCAGCTGAGGGTATTTCTGATGCCTACACAGCAGGACCCTGATGTCAACCACAGACAGAGAGGCAGTGCTGGCCCTGGCTCTGCTCCCCCAGAGACCAACCCCAGAAGCAAACCAGCAAAAAAACGACACAGGGCATAAAATGAGAGAAGTTTGGCAGGGCTCTCGCGCCCGGCAGCGATGCACCTTCCTGGGCACGACCAGTACCCCCAGAGCCCGGCACGGCTGTGACTGGGAGCACACTGAGAGGTCTGCTCTGCAGCTGCTGAAATGTTCAGAGTCAAGTTTTATCGACCACCTCAGCCAAGCTCTGGGGAAGCTGCCGAGATCCACCTGGAAAAGGCTGCACAAGTCAAAAAAAGGGGAGAAAAAAAAAAAAGTTATCCTACAAATGACATCACCCTGGGATGGGTTGGGGAAATGAGGGGTGGGAAGGGATGGGACAGTTCCCATTTGCAAACTGGAGAGAGACTCCCGTGCAGAAAGAGCCTAATAAATAATTTAGTGATTATTTTTAAATCTGAGCATCACTTGTGGACTCTGCAAGCTCCATCCACCCGCTGGCAGGGAAAACCCCACGCCACACAGCCGGAGCCCCTCGGCTGAAGGGGGAGCAGCCCACGGGCTGGAAAATAAGTAACTAAGCAGCATTTTGATGACACGCCATTGGGAATTCAGTGCTATTTCCTACTGACTTTTAAGGCGGTTCGCACCATCTGCTGCCACAGATACATCTCGGGGCTCTGAAGAGAATCAGTCGCAGCTTTGCTCCCTCTCTCCAGATGCCCTCGAGACCGGAGTTATCGTGGAGCAGCACGTGGCCCCCAGGGCATCACCCGCTCCGCTCGCACCGGGAGGGCAAAACTGGGGCTCGGGGCCAGAGTTCTGTTACCTAGAGACACCCAGATGGCCATAAATATGCTCAAGCTTTAGGACTTGCAGGTAATACGGTTTTGGGGGGAAAAAAAAATTAAAAAAAATAGAGAGATTTAGCTTAAGCTTGCAACAAACACAGACGAGAGACCACCGAGTCTTAAAAAAAGCAATAAACTAAAAGAAAAGACCTTTTTCTGCAAAACCTTTTTTCTGCCTCCATCCCTGCAGCGGGTCCTGCCCTGCTGCCATCGGTCCCCATCACCCCAGGCCGGGGGTGCTTGGGGCAGCGTGTGCTCCTCACACCTCCCTCGCAGGCAGCTGCCAGGCTTGGCTCCTGCTCTGGGTGCTGGGGCTGTTCCAGTCCCGCCAACCCTTCTGCTTCCACAGCCTACTAGAAAATAAGGGAGAAAAAGCCCAAATTGAGATTTCTGTTTGTATGCTGCAGCTCCTCTGCATCTAAACCTGGATGAAGGAATTCCTGATGCAGGCTCTGAAGGAGAAGACAGCACCACTTCCCTAGATCCTGCTCAGGCCAGGAACAGCCCATTTTTCCATCTGAACATAAGGAAAAACTTCTCTGAGAGTGATGGAGCCCTGGCCCAGGCTGCCCAGAGAGGCTGTGGAGTCTCCTTCTCTGGAGAGATCCCAACCCCGCCTGGACCCTGCGCTGCTGGGCCCCCTGCTCTGGGTGACCCTGCTGGGTGGAGCAGGGGGGTGGCACCAGCTGATCCCCAGGGGTCCCTTCCCCCCCACCACGCTGGGATTCTGGGATTCTATTTCTGTGCTGAGCAGCAAGCCAAGGAAAAAACCAACCACGAGCCCAGCAATCCCCCCCACCCAGGCGGGCTGAAAGCTGTTTGCCCCCCTGTCAGGATGAAATAAAGCCCTTGTTTAGCAGGGCCCACCGGGAGGGACGTTACGTGATTGACAGGATGTCTCAGCAGCTAACTCATTACACAGGCTCAGCTTGAAACCAAAAGTCATTTTGTTCTGGCTGCACCCATGTGAAAGGCAGAAAAATACTCTTTAATTGGGGTTATTTATCCAGCCCCTCTCCCGTGCAGACCGGGATTCCTGGTGCATGGACCTGCTCCAGCCCTGGCGAGGGTCTCCCACCCAGCCCCGCATCCCCCTCCCCGTGCCCCAGCCACAAAGCTCAGCTGGGTGCCCTGGGCATCACTGAACAGTGTTGGGATGCAGCAGGCAGACTGGAGGCAGGGAAGCTGCTTCAAAGCTATTCTCCCTTCCAAAGAAACAGGCTGATGAAGGGCAGGGGGGGGTGGGATGCTCTGTGCTTGAAGTTCCCTCCTCAGGAATGACACCAGCAGGAGCTCCCTCTCTTTAGATGGTGAAGAATTCAAATTAAATAGAGCCACTGCAAAAGTGCCGGCGCCGACAAAGCCTCAATCACAGCCTCGGTCTTATTAGGCAGCAGGGACTCAGCACGAGGTGGGAGCGCTGTTCTCACCACCTCTGCTTCTCCCAGACCTTTTTACCTTCAAATATGTAAAAAAACCAAACCCCAACCCTGGAACCAGGTGGCATCTCCCAGTCCAAGCCTGGGTACCATCTCTCCAGCCAGCCTGGCCTGGGGGACCCCAGCACTGTTCCCCAGGGAGCAGTTTGAACCCATGGTCACCCCAGTGCTGGGAGTGATGGAGCAGATCCCAGCGCCTCCAGATGTCCCAGCACCCCCAGATCATGGTGGTGTCACAGATACAGGATTGGGGTGCACTGGGGGAAATGCTCTGTCCCACTGAAGCCACCTCTGGAGTGCTGTGGTCTCAGTGCCACCTCCCCACGCAGGGACAAACATGTCAAAACATCTTTGCCCACAAAGCTTCTGTCCCACAACACCCACCCAGCATCACGCTGGTTTAAAGAGCAATTATTGTGTAAACCCACCAGCCCCACTGGTTTAAAGAGCAATTATAGTGCAAATGTGGCTTTTATCTGAACAATCAATACTCATATCTGGGAAAGCTTCCTGGTAGGGGGAGGGGGGGAGGAAATAAAACATTGATTTTTAGTGAAAAGGCATATTCCATCATCCTGTGCCATATACCACGTGGAAAAGAATAAAAGAGAGGCCTGGACATGAACAACTGTCTCAGGACACGGTGAACTGGAATGAAAACGTGTTGCAATTGAAATCAGATGGGAAAGAAATCACCAGCACAAATCACATCAGCACCAGCGATTAGGGGAAAATGAACCCGCTGCCTTCAGAAGGAAAAAAGGTTCCTGACCTGCTGCTCCTGAGGAGGATGAGCTCTGTCCCAGCAGCTTCCCCGACTGCCCGGTTGTGATTTAAACTGGAGCCAAACTGGTCAGCCAGAGCAAAGCCGCACTGGGCTCAGCCTCCTCCAGCAGCGGCAGTGCTGGAGACCTCACCGAGAGCTCCCAGCCCCAACCCACCAGCTCCAAACCACAAACAAGACCAAAGTCTTAATTTATCCCTCTTTTTTGGGTGCAGGCTCAGCTCCACAAAGGCATTCGAGCCCCTGAGCGCCCACTGGTCCCAGCCAGGATACTGGGGTGGGGCCAGCCCACCAATCTCTTGCCATCTCTCAGCAGCTCAGGAAGCATTTGCGCAGCCTTGCAAAGACAGGGACCCCTGCACCGGCGCTTCGTGCTTCCAGGTAATAAAAAGATGGTTTGTGGTGTCCCCCCCCCCGTGCCCCTCTTTGCCCCCAGAGAAGAGCTGCAGAGGGTTGAGCTTGCTCAGAGCAGACTCGAAGCAGAAGCAGAACCAGCATGCTCCCAGCACACCCCAACCATCACCACGCACAGAGCGAGGATGAAAAATCCCAAAGCGGCGCAGGCTTTACTGCCACGGCTCCTTTGATGGCCACGTTGCAGAGAAGACAGCGGGTCACCTGAAAGTGTCACCAGAACCACACAGCAAATTACCTTAGCAACATACATATATGGATGTACACGTGCACAGACACACGTATCCGTCTCCACAACGTGGTCACACTGCCCTGCACAGAAGCCTGGGGACCACTCCAGCACCCTCCTCTCTGTTGCTCCCACCCCCAGCAAACCCCATCACACTCCGAGCCCTGATAACCTAGCCAGGCTGGGGCTTTTTACACGCTTTGTTACCCTTCAAATGTTTGTTTGGATCTGGGGAACAGCCTATTTATTCTTTTTTTTTTTCTTATATGCCACTTATTCCCTTCCCTCTGAGGCACTGACACCAGCCTCCCTACACCTCACGTTACGTGCCCTGGCTTCGCTCCTCACGCCGCTGCTGTTAACGCAGAGCAACAACTGCTCGAGCTCCCCATTTTCATTTCCCCTCTTCCAAAGCATCCTCGAGGTGACTAGAAATTATTCCCATCCTCATTCAACTGGAAAGCTATAGCTAGAAAACAAATGAATTACTGTGCTTACTGGATGAAGCCAAAATAACCACCCCACCAGAGGCAATGACACCGACTGTTAGTTCAATTTAATAAGCCTTGAAATTTAAGGGTTTTCCCCCCGAGTGCAGCTGCAGTGGAGGGTGTTTCTCCCAAGCTTCACTTGTGCTAATCCTCCTCCAGCCTGGAACTGGGCTGAGACAGGATTTCAGCCCTCCAGCCAGCTCCTGAGCCGCAGGACAACCGCTCCAGGAAGACAGGGGTTCAGTGAGCTGAGGAACATCTCCAGAGATGTGCGTTGTGGGTTTTGACACCCTATTGCCTCGCTAGGTCAGGAGAACTCTTACCAGGGGACCAATCACAGCAGCAGTGCCCATCCCTGCACACACCTCCCTGACCCCAGCACCATCTCACCCCCGAGCCCTGGGCAGGAGCCACCAAGAGCCACCTGCCTCAACGGGCTGAGGACGGGAACGAGCCCGAGTAACCTGCTTTATACAGCTGCAGAATTAAAAAGACTTAACAGATTGTCAGGTGTAGCCAGGAAATTAAAGCTCCTCAATAATATTGCACAGAGTTAACGAGGCTCAATTTGGGAAATGACTGCTCTGATTAACGGCCACAAGCAGCACAGAAAGCCTCTCTCGGCAGCTTCCGCGCTTGCCAGCGGAGCTGATTCCAGAGCGTGGGTCCCAACTGGCACCTCACTCAACAAACTTTAATAAGCCTCAGAGATGAACGACTCGCCCTGAAATGAAAGGAGCAGAGCAGCAGGTACACGTAGCACGGTGCTACCAGCACCCACGGTCCCACGGGCTGGGTGTGCAGGTCACGGCACCGGCTGAGAAGGTCTCCCCAGAAGACCTGCTCCACGTTGTGCAGCCAGCATGAAGAAGACACTTGCTCATCCACCAACGAGCACTGCAGGTGAGAACCCTGCTGCGGCACGGACCTGCCCAGCCCTCTTTGCCCACTCACTTCATTTTGACAGGCAAAAGGCCAGGCTAGACCCTACAGCAAAGGGCACAGCAGGAAACCCCTGCGCCCGTGCTGTTCAATCCGTGTCTCCGTTGACTTAGGCAGGATAAGAGGCTTATGGGAAAAGCCACTCCAAAGACAAGAGCCCTTCCATGTCGCAGGTAGCATCCGTCCCCTGCTGCGCGCCGTGCCCAGCACGAGGCGCTGCTGCACGGCCCATCCTCCACTGCAACACCTGCAGGGCACAGCTCAACCCCCCAGCGCTGGTGTACACCGAGTCCCCAGCAAGCTAATTCTGCTTTGGCTTCTTCCACCCGCATTGGAAAGCTCAGATGCCACCCGCAGGTCCCACTGAAGGGTCCCCATCTTGAAGGGGAGATAATGGAAATAAGGCTGCAGCTTTCTTGCAACTCTGCCAGTTGAACAGAATGAAAGCGAGAAGCCACATTTCATTTAGGAGGACACTGGATGAAGCCCAGGAAAGGAGGGCGCGTGAAGAAGAAGCCCTGAAAGACAGTTCTTGCAAAGAACAGCAGGAAGTGGCACGAGGTGCCAAGAGCACATTTCACGGGCGCAGATGTCATCTGCGGAGAGGGACGGTTGTTTCCTCTTGGCACAGCGCTTCTGCCTGTCCAAGCCATCGTGAAAGCAGCAAGTGTGGAGGCAGCTCATGCCTCTACGGGCAGCCAAAGCAGCTGTCCAGGCTTGCCGGCAGCTCTCACGCTCATTCCAGTGCTCTTCAACTCAGGATGAAGCTAAGGACAAAGCTACTGAATGTCACGCCGGGTTTATCCGGAGGAGCCGTTCCGCACGTGCCCCCAGCCTCTGACAGCCTTCCAACTCAAGCCTTCTTCTGACAACCTTCCCATTCCTACTCCAGGCTTCTCCTCTTCCTCCTCAAAGGGCAGCTGAATCTAAAGACCTACCAGCAACTCATGAGTATCTTGAGGAATTCACAGAATCCCAGCATGGTGGGGGCTGGAAGGGACCTCTGGGGATCACCTGGTGCCACCCCCCCGCTCCACCCAGCAGGGTCACCCAGAGCAGGGGGCCCAGCAGCGCAGGGTCCAGGCGGGGTTGGGATCTCTCCAGAGAAGGAGACTCCACAACCTCTCTGGGCAGCCTGGCACAGGCTCCCACACCCTCCCAGCAAAGAATTCCACCCAAGGAATTTGGAAGTCATTTTGCCAGTGCAGCTCCAGCCTGGTTCTCCTCCTCCTCCTCCCTATTAGTAACAACATAAGCACCAGGATGTGTGAAAACAAGCTCTACTCCTCCAACAAGGTGGAAATGAGCAACAGCAAACAGATGGGATACACAACAGAAAGATCCCCATCCTGAGAGCCCTCAGAGATGGAGAAGGACAGTCCTGACCCGCAGCACAGGTCACCCAGACCCAGGGCTCTCTCCTGGTAGGTCACAAGTTGACATTTCCTTGAGGATCAGCCTGTTTGGAGTTGAAAACCTTAGTGACTTACACCCAGAGCAACCTGCTGAACTGGGTGGTTTATTTACTGCAGGCTGCAAGAAGTGTAGGAGTGAGGAACCGGATCCTCTGCAAATATAAGCAAGACATTTTTACGTGCCTCTGGGAAAGCAGAAGAAGAGAAGATGTTTATACCCCTCGACAACACCAACCAAGAGCAAAAGAGAACAAACTTCTAGGTTGCATTTAGCCCTGTAAAGTCAAAACCCCTAATCCGAGGAGAAAGGCTGCGACCAGAACGCTGGGGGTAGAGATCCACGTGTGAAGAAGGAGTTTCATCAGTTTATGAGGGATTATGTGCTCCGATTTTATTTATTTTTTCTGAAGCTCTGCCTATATAAATTCGCATTTAGTCATCACTATAAAAACCAACCACAGAACCCAGCCTGACAAGGATGGTCAATAACCATTCGAAACGCTCCAGAAAGGAGCATGAGGATATTTTTAAATCAATACAGGCATTGCCAGAGGAGTTCATCATCGAGGCTGGCTATTAAAACTCAAACCAAATTGGTGCCTCTCAAAAGCAGCAGCTTTCCAGACCGAGCCCGGCGTGAAGGTGTCAACGTTATTACAGATACAGCTGGAACCATCTGAAACTGGTCAGTGTCCCATCTCGCGGAAGCAGCCTCGCGTTACGTACGATGCGATGACTTAACGGACCCTTGGGATGCAGACGCGAGGCTCCGGTGGGATATTACCCCAATGAATCACGATGGGTTCCACGGCTGGAGAGGCTTGATCCATCATCCCGCCTTCACAGCCTCTGCTTCTGCTCAGGGAAGGAGGGAAGGAGGGAATTGATGGGGAGAGCAGCAGCAGACTGCTCGTGCTCTTAGGATGGGAAGTGGCCACTCCTATGGAGGAGCATCCCCTTGGCACCAAGGGGCAGACACAGATCAGGGCAGCCTGAAAAGCTGGGATAAGGTTGGACTTTCTGAAACCAGCCGGTACACCATCAGGAACTGGGCCAACAGCACATTTTTTGGACGCAACCAGAGACAAACCAAACCCATACACACCGGTACCAACCCCACGCCCTCTCTTCAGACACCACTTCACACACCAGTCTCTTTTCTCAGTTCCTAAACCCATCTGGATTTCCTTGCTGAACATCTCAGTGGGAACACCACGGTACCGCTTCCTAAACCACATTCCCCTCCCCAGAAGTCTCTCGAGTCATTAAAACAAACCCTGATTCCCTTGAATAATATCAGTGACTTAACGTTAGCGGCGCGACGACCCCTGGGCACAGACATTGGGGTGGACGACGAGCGAGCAGAGAGGCTGCTGGTCAGCTGGGTACTTCAGTAGCTGTTTATCTGCAGGTTGGGTCAGCAGCCAGCTCAGAGACTACAACTCTTAACTCCCCAGCTGTGCCCACCACCGAGGATGCTCCCAGCTGAGCACCAAAGCGTGTCCTCAGACGCAGAAGCTCTCCCACCTGCAACAGGGCAGCGAGGATGTTAAGGCGAGAGCGGAGGAGGCTGCTGGGGAACATCATCGCCCTCCCACTCTGCTCTGTAATCTGATTTGCAGCAATGTGAATCATTCGGTGCCAGGACACGGTGAAGAATCGACCTGCCCTGCTCTTAAATATACAGTGTATAGGAGCACGAGTCACAGCTCGGGTTTTGAGGTGCAATGCTGTATGTAAAGCCTTTCTGAGAACTACCCAAGAACAATGCACACTGAGCTATGCTCCAAGGGGTCAAACCTGGCCTTGCAGCCCCCGGTGACCTCGCCACGACCATCTCCCCTGGGTTTATCAGCTGCAAACTCAAACAGGCTTCCTCACACCCTACAAACATCTCAGGAGTGATGGGAAACTGAGATTCGAGACGATGGGGAAGAACAGAGGAGCACCCAACACTCCATTGACTGGGGGGAGAAGCAGAATGAGATTTTTTTTTCTCCCAAGATGAGAGATAGATCCAACTACTGCATTTCCTTCACCTCCCTTTCTACAGCTCCAAACCCAACCTTCTCGCTAGAAGGATCCCACCACCCAAGCGTGACCACGCAGTCGCTTCTGCTCCCAGCTTCTCAGGCAGCCACCTTAAACACGCGTGGACACCTCTAACAGCAAAGTCCTCCTGCAGCAGGGCCCTGCAGAGCTGCACGCTTACACTTTCTCCAGCCACCTCCAAACCAGCTCCCCTGCTCCTCACCACCATCCCCAGGCGGGGAAGACAACTGCACAACAGGGCAGCGGGTGCGCTTTGGGATTTTTCTTTGTTTTTACAGCTTTAGGGATATTAAAACACGTAAATACAAAGGAAGGGTCAGTGATTCAAGAGTGATTAAGTCTGAAATATTCCACTTAGTACTCATTAGACATTGAAAATGCCCATTGCGTTGCCAAAGCATTCCCCAGAGGACAGCCAAGAGGTACCCAGAGCTGGGGAAAGCTGCTTTCTTGGAAAGCTTGAGGTATCTTGTGAAAATACCAACTTTGTTTCAGTAAACAAAATAAAAACCAAACCAGCAAGAGACAATAAAATAATTAATGTATTGCAGGCTCCTAACACCATTCCCCCAGAGAGAGCAAAACCAACGAAGTCTAATGGAAATTTTCTATTCTCAAAACCATTTGCACCGTTACTGTTTGCAACCAGGCAGAGATGAAAACACAAAGCCCAAGCAGCTCAAGTTTCTGAAAAATCACACAGCTATCTACTTTTGTTGTTGTTTTCTGAAGAAAAAAATGAAACCATGCCTGGGATGTGAAGTTTCCACTTCACAAAAATATAGAAAACCTTACACCAGCCTCACAGCCTGCAGGGCTGAGCAGGCTTCAACTTGCACGAGCCCCAAGAGCTAAAAGACTCGAAGGACCCAAAGCCCACGGAGTCTAACACAAAACTTCCTTCAGTCACTTGGAATATGAACTTGGAGTTTTCCAAGTTCCAGCTCCTTTGGATTTGAAACACTTTAGGAAACGCGTAATTAAGCAATGCACTTAAATAATGGAGCCTGATTTAAGATTCTTTGTAAGAAGAAGGATCATTTCTTCCTCTCCATCTGCTCCCAATTGTACTCCACTAAACCACTATTTCAGTTTCACTCCAACCAAGAAAAAGAAGAGGAGCAATAACCTTAATTAACCAAATTACATTTTCTTTGTCTGATGGAAAGCTGCTAAGTAGAGGAATAGAAAATTATGTTGCCTCAGAGGACTTATCTCCTTACAGACAAGGGTGGAAGGGTGGTCACCACCTTTCCCATATACACACCCTGGACCTGGGGAAGCCTCACAAAGTTCCATCAACTTCATTAAGAAGTTAATTCTTTAAAAGGAGAGACCTGGCTCTTGACAGCTCCCTGACAGGAGGCTGGAGCCGGGGGGGGGTCCAGCTCTGCTCCCAAGGAAAAAGCACCAGGACAAGAGGAACCAACCTCAAGTTGCCCCAGGGGAGGTTGAGGTTGGAGCTGAGGAACAATTTCTTCAAGCCCTGCAGGGTTGTCCAGGGCT
>JANIJG010003767.1:0-21857 GCA_024611175.1 Megaceryle torquata | reverse complement strand
TGCAAGCCCCTGGACTGCAGGCAGTGCAAGCCCCTGGACTGCAGGCAGTGCAAGCCCCTGGACTGCAGGCAGTGCAAGCCCCTGGACTGCAGGCAGTGCAATCCTTGCCCAAGGGCAGGGAAGAGGTGGGAGGCCGGCAGCTTTCCCAGATCACACAGACAAACAGATCTTAGAGGAAGCTTTGGGGGTTTCTGGGTGCTGGCCGTGAGGAATGGGATTCTAATGAGACTTCCAGAGGATCCCACGGGTGGGTTTTGTGGACAGCACCAGGGATCGTGCCTGACATCCCACCCTTGCCACCTGCCTGGGATAGGACACGGGAGAGAGGTCCCAGGCATCAATCCCACACGGAACCATAACCTTCCACAGCTGGCCCTGGAGAAGGGTTGGGTTGATTTGAGAAGTTCAGAAAACTCCAAATCAGAGAATTGTTTCGGCTGGAAATGATCTTCAAGATCAAGTCCAACCATTAACCCAACACTACTGAGCCCACAACTAAACCCCGTTCCTCAGCACCTCATCTGCACATCCTAAATATCTCCAGGGATGGCAACTTCACCACCTCCCTGGGCAGCCAGTTCCAGGGCTTGACAACCCTTTCAGGGAAGTTTTCCCAGGTACTCCTATTTATTTAGAGCTGGAAGGGAAGGACCTTTCCCAGGAGAAGGTTTTGCTGCATTCCCTGTTCAGGCTCCCAAAAAGGGTTTCCCTTCCTCAGTCATCAGAGCCAGATCCTTCCAGAACTGGTGGAAAAGGGCCAGGATGCCTCAAAACAAAACAAACATTAGAGCTGCTATTTATTTTCCATTAAGCAAAGGAAATCAGAGCAGACCAGGAACGCACGAGTCAAGCTGGGGCTCACGCGAGCCGCTGTCAACCGAGTCCCTCCGGTCACCGCGAGGCAAAAGCTCTTCTCCTGCAGCCCCCGCACCAGCAAACTCCCAGTTTGGGCTGAATTCAGCGCAGGGTCGACCTGCCGAGGGGCACAAAAGCTCAGTGACAGCGGCAGGGCCGCACGGTCCCCGCTTTGAGGGGCTCGGGGAGGGGGCACGAGCGCGGCACGGCTGGGGCTTTGCCACCCCGCACTGGGGCATCTGCCCGTCCCCACCTTCTGCGCCCGCGTGTCCCCACCATGCCAGCTCAGCTCTCGCCAGAAGGGACAGAGCTGCTGGCAGCACAGACCAGGGCAGCCTGGACACAGTCAGCTTGTAAAAAAAAAAAAGCCCGAGTCACTTTGTACACCCCAGACCACCAAACCCACCTCCCCAGCATCCCCTTATTCGGGTTTTACTCCGGAACACGTCGCCCAAGACACGCAGCTGCTGGGCTGAGCTCGGCGAGATGCCACCCACGCCACCACGCCTGGGTCCCCTGGCCTCTCTGGGGGGTGGTGCAGTCCCACGCTTAAAAAAAAAAAGTGATAAGCCAGACAAAATACACATGCCCCACACACAGGCACGGCCCCTGGTTAATGCTCGAATTGAAAAAGCCTCTCTCTACTACAGCAATGGGGATGTGCAGCTAATTAACTTCCGAGGAGTCGGGCAGATGAACAGGAAAACACACATTAAGAATGGGAACTTGTGATGGGCACGTCTCGGAGGAATTAGCAAATTGCATAAGAGGAATCTTTATTCCGATTATAAATTAACACCAGTGAGGAGACCCAGCACGTTTTTACTGCCTCCTGAAACAATTAACCCATCAAATCCAGCTCCGTGCAAAGAGGAAGGGAGGGCAGGATGAAAAGCTTTCCAGCTTTGGTGGGTGGAAGGGCGTACGCTGCCGGGTCGATCGCCAGCATCCTCAAACTGCAGCCGGGGCACTAATGAGTGCCCTGCCTCGTTACCCCGGATCACCACCCAGTGCACCTCTAAAGAAGATGCTCCCCATGGTCTAATCCAGCCATGGCTCAGAAACTGCAATTTTAAAGCACTTGCAACTATTCCTGAGGCAGGTGTGAGGGTCTCTCCTCCCCCTGCTGCAGCTTCACCAGCCACGTGCCATTCTCAGCTTCCCCCATCCATATGAGACTCGCAGGGATCACAGAAAGCAAAATGTACATCCTTGTTCAGAGCCAAACAAGACCCCGTCATTATTAAGTGGGAGAGCAACCCTCAGATATCTGTTTATCAAGTTCTCAAACCCTTCCCAGGGGTGCTGGACAAAAATAGCCTAAAAATTTGCTGTGCAAAACGCCCAGTCCCAGCCCATGCTCCAAAAAAAACCCAACCAACCAAACAAAAACCTCACAAGCCTCAATTTACAGAGCCAGAAAAGGGCAGGAGCACAACACAGTGATGTTTTGAGAGGGTTAACAGGACCCAGTCTCCTACTACAAACATCCCCATGTACACACTGCTCTGTGCTCATCCATCCATCCATCCATCCATCCATCCATCCATCCATCATGAAGATCCTCAGCCTGCCCAGGAAAACCATTATGCAGCTGCAAACCACAGCCCCAAAATGGGTATGAAACACAAGGGAAGGGGTTTCAGAGGGGGCTGGTGCTTCCTGCAGCACCAAGCCAGGGGAAAGGTTTTTAAAAGGCACTTGGAAAAGAAATAGTAACTAATCTAAGGAATGGTCCAACTGGCACGTGCAGCTGTATCGACTTACTCTGTACCCAGAGAGAAAAAAACCCAACAAACCCAACCAACAAACCCTGTATCTAGCTGACAGGAACAACAGAAAAAAAAAAGAAAAAAAATAATCCAATTGAGATGGTATTTCCAGGACAGAATTACAGCCCTGGCTCCTCATCCTCCCTCCCCAATCAGCTTTTACATGAGAATTATTGGCAGGCTCCTGGTTATGACTGAGTAATGGCCCATCAGCTCTCTCCCCGGATTATATATTAACTCCTGGTTCTCCTGCAACATCTGCCCTTCTCTCCCTCCCCCTCCATCACCAATCAGCTCTCCCAGGGGAGACCCCAGGGCTGCACCAGACCCCCGCACGCCACAGCACCCATGCGGGTGCTGGGCCGAGCTCAGCTCCAGCTGCAGACCTGCACCCATCACCATGGGAGTGGCCAAGCTGCTTTCTGCAGGAGGACAGAGATTTCCCAGCAAAATAAAGCCTCGAGGTAGAGGAGATGAAGCTGATTAAGCCTCATTATCCTATTTAGTGTAATGATCTCAGAGCCTGAGGACGTCACACAGCCGGGGGGAGCGGAAAGAATAAGGTGGCAGGTGGGCAGGTATGGCCGAGCTGCAGCACACGAGGGGGTCAGCATCTCCCACTACAGCCAGGCTGCCTTCTCCTCTTCCCTGCCCATGCCACCTTCCCAGTCCCACCGGCAGCAGGGCTGTGAACACCCCTCAGCATGGAGGAGTGCTTAAGGGCAGTCATCTGGAAGAGGCAGGAGCTTCAATGTGGGTAGCTCTGCTGCACCCAGACCTGGCATCCCACCCAAAACCCACCCGTGTGGGCATGGGAACGCTCGTGGGAGCTCCAATGGATGACAGTGCTGCTGGGAGAGGTCTCGGGGATCCAGCAGCTCCATAACAAAGACAACACGTGTGCACGTGAAAACTCAGGAGGAAAAGGAGCCAGGGACCGTCTGAAAACCTGGATGTGTCCTCTGGACTCTCGTGGGATTCCTCCAGGAAAAGGGAGGCAGGAGCAAGAAACCCACCACAGAAACCCAGTGCAACACCCTGCTCTGAACACAGCCCAGCCACGTCAGCAGAGCCACGAGACAGATTTGAAGGATGAGAATAATAATACTTAATATTCCAGCATTCTTATGTGTTTCATTAAACCCAAAATAGCTACTCAGAGATCAGGGACCGACTCTGCCGAGCAGTATTTTAAAGTAAACTCTCCCTCAACAGCTTCAGGTCTTGGCATCAAAGCCCCTCAGCCCCAATGCTTTTTAGTAAGGGTAATAAAGGTGAAAGCAGCTCCTGCATCCCCCATCACCCGCCCCTCTCCACCCAGCAGCCTCCTCAAATACCAGTTGAAAGCCAAGTTCTTATTTAAGTAGCAGCCATAACATTAAACTAAAGCCAAGGAAGGAGAGAAACCTGTTGGAGAATCACCAGGGCCAGGGTGGGCAGAGATAAACGAGGCCGTTCGTTAGTGGTTTAAGATATTCCAGAAACTACAGCGACGTCTCCCGCTGCAGAACCAGCTCTGCCACCACCTCCCCAGCCACCAAACATGCACTGGCTGAAGGTGACACGGAAGGAGGTGCTGGCCAGAATCAGGGAGAGCTTCTTTGCCTCTTTTGTGGGTTTTTTTTACAGCCCCTGAGATCCATTTCTGCAATTCTGCCCTGCTGACCTCCACCAGCCCATCCAAGCACTCCCAGGCCAGCATCTCCTCCTCCATAAGCTCAGCTACAAGGATGAACAAACACATTAAAGGCTTCACAGGGGGGGAGACAGCAAAAGATAAAAGATGTAATAGATTAGATCTGTCTTTTGTAAGGAATTAAATGACTACAGCTGTTCGGCACCATTAACCAGTTTGTCTTGGAGGTTTAACTCCCCCACCAGCCCCAGCTCGGCCACTGAGCAAACACTTGGGTACCACCAGGAGCTCCTGGTGGGGCTGCAGCAGGAGCAGAGCCTCGGTCCTTCCCCAGGGAGCAGGGTTGGGGTGATAAGGAGTCATTAAAAGCTTTTAGTACCTGTTGCTATCCAGCAAACCATTTATGGAGGAGCACCAGGTAGGAGAGTTCTCTGTGCAAAGAGCAGCCTGCTAAAAACAGAGCCCTTTACAGGTCTGGCTTTAACCTCCACCCGTGCTCCTTCCACAGCATCCCCTCACCAGGTCTCTGTGTACCCCGTGCTCCTCCTAAAGCATCCCAAAAGTCCCATCCCCTGCCCGTTGCAGGGTCTCTGACCAGCCCCAGGAGCCATCACTGCTGCCTCTGGGAAGGGAACGCAGGAACCACCCCCAGCTCTCCTGCCCCTGCTCAAGTTATCCAGGGGAAGGACAAGAAGCATTTTGCACTTGCCCAAGCTCCAGCACGGTGGCTCCCACCCACTCTGTGGCCGGAGGAGACAGCCCAGCTCAGGAACACCCCTTTTTACAGGAAGAAAACCCCACGAGCAGCATCAGCCAGAGGTTGCAAACCCTCTTCCAGCTCTACGTTCACCCACGTCACCACCACACACCCTGCGGGACGAGCGCTTCAAAACCCAGTGGAGAGGGACTCTGGCCAGTAGGAAGAAGTGGCTTTTGTGGTGCAACCATTTACCCACCCTCTTGGGAAACATCAGCTTCGGGCAGCTGATCAAACACACCCCGTCCCCCCTCTGGCACCTCGTAACACGGGCGAGCGCTGCTGTGGCCAAGGAGGGTCAGCAGAAGGGAAAAAAAAAAGCAGGAGCCGATGGCAAACAGCTTCCAAGGGCTCTGGCTACTCGCTGGCACCCCCCAGCTCCTCTGTGACACCCCACAAAGGGTGTGGGAGCCCTGAGAAGAGTCAGGGCACGGGCAGGGAGGGAGCACGGAGCAGGGCCAGGCTTCCAGCCGTGCAACACCACTCCCGTTTCCTCTGTTTGTTCTTCACTCTGCTGCACCTGTTCGCACGGGGAGCCACGCACCGTGACATCCAGCAGTTTTCTTCCGAGCCGAGGATGTGTTTGACTGGAAATAGTATGAGAGGCTCAAAAAAGCAAGGGAGCAGGGCAGGAGGATGCTGGGGGCTCCCCCGAGCACTGGGCTCAGCAGCTGTAACAGCTTCTCAAACCCCCCCGCCTTAGAAAGACAGGTAATCCCCCTCCCACTAAAATAAATAATAAATAAAAAAGCTAAATTACCAAGCTCTTCAGCTGTTTTTAAAAGCATCTTTACTGACTAAGCCATTCTTGTGTTTTCAGCTGGAAAAATCCAAGGGCTTCCCGTTTATTTATTTATTTAATTTTAATAACGCTTGTCGACGGTAGGATGGCTCGTTCAATTCTGAAATGCTTAGAGGGTTGGCAGCTCTGCAAATTAAACCCCTGGGCTGAGATAGAAGGTCACACCTGAACTGTTTGCAAAGTGTTGCCAGTGAAAAGAACAAAAGCAGAAGCGTGAAAAAAGAAAAAAGAGAATAAAAAGGGGGGGAAGAAGGGGGAGGGAGCGAGCGCAGAAAAGCCTGAAGGTGCTTTCAGCACTGGCAAAGCCACCCAGGGTCTTGGGGAAAACACGATTTCATTAAATCCGGGATAGAAACCAATCTGTACTCAGCTTCTGTCAGCTGAAGGAAGAGCAGGACACCCCCCCACCCACCCCAGGGACACCCACTTACCAGCGCCGGGAGGAGCAGGTCGGCCAAGTAAACAAAAGCTGCTCCCAGAGCAAAGCCCACGGCCACGGGGAAGAAAGCGAAGGCTCCGAAGCTGCCGGACTCCTCGGCCATGTCGATCGCCGGGGCCAGGAGGGACCAGTAGGAAGCAGCCAGCATGACCTGGGAGACAGAAGGGGAGAGGTGAGAGCCACATAGGCACTGATGCTGTGATGACCATAACCCCGGCTGCCATGACCCAGCAGAGCCATCAAACCCCGCTTCCCGATGGAACAGACTGCGGAAGGATTGAGAAAGGAGGGGGGGGGGGGGTGTCCCCTCCCCCCACTTTCACCAGGAGTGGCTTTCTTGGCTCAAAAGTCCAAGGCAGCAAACGACCGACACGAGCTCATTGGGGTGATTTTCTGAGGGGTTAATGCAGCCACGACAGCCCTTCAAAGGGCATCAGCAAAGCCACCCTCCCCTCAGATGTTTTGCAGTGATGGCAGCAGGTCCACGACCCCACCGGCCACCGTGCCCCAGCCAAAGCCGGGCTGAGGCAAAACCCTCCTGCCCTGGGCTGCTCTGCAGGAGAGAAAGGAAACACAGCCTTGATCTCCTGCAGAAAAAGAGTAAATATTGGGTAACTGAAGGCAAAGAGCCGTCTCCAAGCTAGCCGAGGGCACGCCGTGGCTCTAAGCCTGCCAAGGTCCCCCTCTTGCTGCCCTAGACCAAAGCGACCGCAGCACAAGGACTTTGCAGCTCCTCTGCTTCTTCACGGACCAACACTTGGGTAGCTCCAGCCTCAGCACCTGACCCATTGCACCCAGACTGGGAGGAGAACAATTTCCCATCCCAAACAGAAATGCACCAGCTCCCAGCACAGACCAGTGCTGCCAAAGCCCTACTGGGGTGTTTCACCAACAGCATTTGCACCGGGAAAAGAAACCTTTCCAGTAGTAGAGTGGGGTTTGGTTTTTTTTCCTTGCTTGCTGCTTAGCAGAGAGGAAGAAGGAACAGGTACCTAAAAGACCATGTGGGGACCTCCAACCTGTGCTGGGTGTTGCCCAGCGTAGCCAAACAAGGCACTGTTTTCACAAGCTTATGCTGAAGAACACAATATTAACATGCATTTTACCACCTTATCTCTTCCTCTCCTCTGCTGCCCAGCTCTGTACTGGGCTGGGTTCATTAAAAAGTCATCAGCCCTCTGCACACCCTCAGCAGCAGCCGTGGCCTCAGCCTCTCTCCCTGCAACCATTCAGCTCTGGGGAGCTGTCCCATCACACAGCAGGAGGGAGCAAGTCAGCAAGACAAGCACAGATAGGATTAAAAAAAAAAAATTAATAAAAATCACCCTGAGTTAGGCTTTGGGAAGCGATCTGTACCAGCCAGGGTGGAGAACTGGTGGCACCCACTGCTCAGCCATGGTCGAGCAGGGTCCACATTGCCTCCGGGTGGAGGAGATGATGCTCTGAGCCCTCTCCCAGCCCTGCCCACAAGCAAGGGAGCTCATCAAAGGGGAGCTTCCAACAGAAAAAAAATAGGTGTGGGACCAGGACCCCAGCAGAACCGAGCAAAGTGAGCCCAGAGGCAGCAGTGGAAATGATGCTGTGAGAAAAGGTGACCCCACCTCTCCATCCAGAAACACCCCCCTCCAAGCACCCCACGAAGTCTCGTTCACGGGCTGCTGAGCAGCGATGCCGCTCGCCTTGCTCCGGCGGCACGAGCGAGGCGTGTAATAAACTACTCCGTTTTTAAATCACTTCTAACGAAGGAATGAGATGCCTATTGCTGTAGACACCCGTCCCTGAGGGGCTGTGTAAATCTCAGCTCGCTGTGAGTAAGAAGAGAGCAGGTTGTCATGTCAGGCTTAACCACGGCTGTCAAACTTCGTATTTCAAATGCCACCTCCTTTAAAAAACAACCGCACACCCCAACATGGAAACACAAGCAACGGGGAACGGCTTTGCAGAATTATATTGTCATCTTATGTTAAGATATCATTTCCCCACGGAAAACAAGAGGCCTGACACCGCTCATCCTCCAGATCCCGTCACCATCAAAGTCAGCAATGGAGCTCCCACCAGTTTTGCTGTACTGGAGCTCCGGGGGAAGATGATGACGGAGCTTAAAGCCACCCCAGCCTCACCAGCTGAAGGAGCACTGCTGGCCTGCACCATCCACCCTCGCTTGCTTCAGAAGGAAAAAGCCATTTATTCCTACACCCTTTCATGCAAAGAACCACCCCCCCCAACCCCACTTGGCAGGGGAGCTGGACCAAGTCCTTGCCCCGCAGCAGCCCCGTGCCCATCTCTGAGCTGAGGTGGGGGGTTAGGGACATGGGTTTGCCTAGGAGCAGCCAAGGTCCTGCTCCAGGGTGCCAGCTCCTGCCTAGAGCTGGCACGGACCCCTCTGGTTCAGCACATCCCTTCTCAGATGATGATTGTCAACTAAGAAAAGGGTGAGGTTTTCTGCCAGCGGCCCAATTTAAGTAACAAAACAACAAAGGAAAACAATCACACTATTTCAAATCTGTGTAACTGTCCAGCCAGGCACAGGAACTCAAACCCCACCAATGTCACCGAGCCAGCTGGTGTCAAAGGCAGGAATAAAAGATAGAAAGCCCACGTGGGCTCTCCTCACATCAACGAAACACAAGCCACTTCAGCAGAGGGTACAATTTTGTGCACAAAGCCTTCCCCTCGCACCCGCCCCGCTCAGCCCAGCCGGGGCACGGAGCAGGGGACCCAGGCCACCAGCTCGCTGGCACCGGGACACGTGCCTCCTGCCAAACTGGGTTGGGACGTTTTCACAGAGACTTTGTGCTCCAAAGCAGAGATGCAGCCATGCTGTAAATCCACCAGCTCTTGGGAAAACAAGCTGTGGTTGATAGGGGAGGAGGAAGCACGCAGAAGGCAGCTGTATATATAAAGCACCCCTGGGTTGCAGGGAGCCCAAACCCTTCCCTGGGATACATCAGCATAAGCAGAGACAAAACCCAGGCTCAATACCCAACTGCTTCGTGCTACGGAAGATGACCGAACCCAGGTCTCTGTCCTCATGCTGATGGGAAACCCTCCAAACGTGCCAGGCAGCAGGATTTAACACCACACTGCACCCCAGCACCTTCCCCAGGGCTTGAAGAGTGTGAGACCAGGACAACAGGTCTCCACTGCTGACCCCTGGGCACCAGCAGCTCCTTCCAGGCAGGGGCTCCATGGGGGTGCCTGGTCTGAGGTCTCCCAAAGGCTGGGGTGCAACACTCCTCTCCACCTGGACCACAGAGCCAGCACTGTCCCAGCTCAGCCCATGCAGCTCCAGAGCTTTTTTTTTTCCTGCAACTACAGAATAAACAGGAAAACGATCTTCAACCCCAACCACGGCTGGTCCTGCTGGACCCCAGGTTGAGGAGAAGAGTCCCTGCATTGCCGAGTCTGGTATCCTACTGCTGCAAACCCTCATCTCATCTACTTCAGGTGGCAACATCTCATCACCCTCCTGCACAACCCTTGAGATGGAGAGAGGAATTTCAAGATAAACAGCCACGTTAATGGTGTGTGGGTCAGGAACCCCCATCTGCTTACAAGCGAAGGGGATCCCCATGGCAGGATGGGAAGGAAAGGTGGAGGGGCAGAAGCTGGCAGGACATTTTCCCTGCTAAACTTTTTATCTTGACTTCATCAAAGCTCCAACACCAACCTCAGTAGACCCCTGTAAATTACTGGTGCTGTTTTAAGCAGCAGTGAAAGGGAATATTCAAAATGAGACGTGGCTGGTGCAGTTTAAAGAACGTGTCTTTATGATTTTCTGCTTCATCTGGGACAGAAGAAGAAATCAAACCGCAAGCCAGTAGCAGGAACAGCCCTACAAGGCTGCAAGGAAGGAGGAAGGGGAAGTGTTGATGATGTCTAAGAGCACAGCACCCCAGGGTAACACTGAGATAACAAATAAGATTTTTTTCTTTTTTCGGGTGTTCTCTACGAATATCAAGATTTAAGAGAAAAGCCAGAATTCCACATCAGCTGCCCAAGCAAGCGAAGCCTCATCTCCATGGAAACCCATCACCTGAGAGGCTCTCGCGTACAAAACCCTCTGTTTTCTGTGATTTCCAGAAAGCAAACTGGGGCAGAGAGGAGCTCAACACTCAGACACCCGCGGAGGTACCGGGCTGAGCTCCTTGCATGCCACAGCGACCAGCCGCACAGGTCCCCTTCGCCCGAGGTGACACGTGCCATCAGACGTGGGCAGCTCGAGCTGTGCCAAACAGGGATCTCTTTCAGCAGCTGGGAAGCTCCCAGTGTGCAGCTATTTGACCATGGGCCCCAGATTACTTCAGCCCCCCCCCCCAGTTCAGATGGTGCATCTGCAAAGCTGGCAGCTCTGAGATACAACTTGCTGGATCCCAACCTCACACTCTGCATCCTGGACCATCCTCCTCAAGGTCACCTTGACATCCCTGTCCCATGTCCTCCTCCTGGCTCAGCAGAGAAGCTTTTGATTAATTCTGGGTTTACTTTGCTTTGCAAGCTCCCAGAAGATAAGCAGGCAAAGGGTTACCAAGAGGAGAGAACCCCCCCATTATCCCCTATCCCCAGCAGTCCTGGTCTCACCGTGCACACTCCCTGGAACCCAGGCAGTTATTGGGGATCCAGAGCTAAGCACCAAACCAGGAGGATTTGAAGCTCCTACCTGCCCCTGAAAGCTCCAGAGAAGGAGTTTTGTTGGCTCTGACAGAGCAGAGGGAGTTTAATTAAACCCAACAGCGCAGACCAGAGCACAGATAAGAGAGGAACTTAAGTTCTTTCTCTTTCCCAGTGCTTGGAGAAACAGCCCATCCATATCCGTATCAAAGACTCGATGTTTTAAACACAAGGAGCAACAAAGTCCACGATCAGAGCAATGTTGCTGGATGAAGAAACTCTCAAAGGGAAGAGGAGAGAAAGCACCACAAAGAGGTCTCAAAACCAGCTGCTTTTCTCCCTACATGGAGCCAGATGGGGATACCCCAGCCCCTGTCACACACAGGGCAGAGCTCTGGGCACAGCTGCAGCAAACTGAGAAATAAAAAAAAAAAAAGGATAAAAGTTCCAACCTCTGGTGCTTCTCCCACATCACTGCCACCCAAGCCCTCAACCACCCAGTAAGGACCTGCTCCCAGCAAGCCCAGCAGCCCCAGAAGCAACCATGGCACAGTCACCAGCAGATCTGTGGCATCTTCCTCTGGGAGAGCTGGTCCTGGCCATGCAGGGCAGGGCTGCAGTGACCCTGGGTGACACAGGCAGCTCACCCCAACCAGCACCTGCTTTGGCAGCTGAAACCCATGAACACAGACCTAGAAACCTTCGCAAATCACAGTTTGTGGGTGGTTTACATGGCAGCACCTTATGCCAGTGGGACCTGTCACTGCAGATTCCCACGTTGATGTTCCCCTCCAGATGCTGCAGCAATGCCAGGAAAAAAAAAAATAAAAAAAATTCCCCTTCCCTTCTCTGAGCTCAGCAAATTGAAAGAAGATGGGGAAAAGCAAGTGTTTGTAGGACTTCAGCTCCTCCAGCCGAGCCACACCTCTGCCACGCAGGGATGACTCAGTGGCCTGGCAGGGTGACGTGGTGGCCACGGCGAGGACAGCATCATGCTGTGCCAGGGCAGCACCCAAGCCAGGGAAGCAGACCAGCATGCCCCAGTGCCTCAAAGTTGGGCCAAGAGACAGATGCCACAGCACGGGGACAGCCCAGCCCACGCTGTCCCCAGCAGCATCTCCCCTGACACCACAGAAGCAGCTCTGACTTGGTTTGCAGGGTGTGTCTTCCAGAGAAGAGCTCAGAAACCAAGCCCCCGATGAAAGCTCTAGAGGAGCCATTCCTAACACAAGTAATTCATTTATAAACCACGGCCCAAGAATCTGCTACTGCAGACGCCATGAATTATTCACATCATTAGCAGGTCGCAGGCACAATCCAGGGAAGCTCATTAGGGAGTGAGCTGAGCTTTGCAACGTTTCCATCACCACCCCCAGCAGGCTCTCGCTGGGTGCAGCTGGATTTGCCCCAGGCACTGGGAAAAGCAGAAGAACCGTGATCTCCAGAGCTGCGAAGGCTCAAACTGCACCTTGATTGGTGGTGTCTGGGGGTGCACGGGGAGGTGAGAGCTGATGGCTCACCCAAAACTTGCCCACATCTCTGCTCAGGTGGCAACTACACAGTGAGGGGGACCTGGCAGAGCTCTGGGCACCTACCACGCACCCTGGGGAGATGCACCTTCCACCCAGACCACATCCTCCGAGCACATAGCAGCACCTGGAGCAAAACAAAGGTGGTCTAACAAGTCTGAATGAGCCTCCACCTGCTGCCCATCATCCCAGCAGCTGGGCAGCAGGAGCAGGTCTAAGTTCACAACCCCCAACTCCATTTCAAGCCACACAATTTCATGTCTGTCTTCAAGAAAGATGCAGCAAGACCCATACTCCGTGTGCAACCCTTGATGGAGAGCTGAAGCATCTTTATTCCCCGTCTCCCAAGGGCTTAAAGCCCCCATACTCCACAGGAGAGCAAGAAGCACAAGGCAAGCTTTGCATATGAGCCTCCAGCACAAGGGCCTCCTGCCCATCTTCATCCCACCAGCACTCCAGGAGCAATGATTCAGAGCCCATGGAAACAAGAGTTTAACTCAAGAGAGCCAGATCCAGCGTGGGCAGCTCGATGTTCTCATGACCCTTCTCACACCACCTCCACCCTCACTGAAAGGGCCTGAGACACAACGAGAGGTGACCAGCACCACACTGTGCCCTTCCCTGCCCCACCTGCCCCTGGGGAAATTATCCAAGAAACACCAACGGGCAACCAAACTGGGCATGGTGGGGCTTTGGGGGTGTCAGTGGAAGAACAGGTAAGGACAAGGAGAAGGACGCTGGACTTACCCCCGCGGCGAAGCCTAAGCTCCCATCTAGGATCCGCCTCTGCAGAAAACCAAAGAGAAGCACAAAACACACTGTTTACTCCCAGCAGAAGCAGCAGAGCAGGGCCACCTGCAACCACCACACAGAGCAGGGAAGGCAGCTGCACCCCTGCCCCGCTGAGCCCACCATCTCCCCCCTTTCTGCAACCCAAGCAGCTTCTGGGCTTTCAGGTGGGATTCATGCTCCTCTCACAGAGGAACCCCTAGACTGGGCTGGTGACACCCCATGGCACATCCTGCCTCCCTGCACCCACCAGACTGGGCTCAGCCCATCCAGTGCCCACCCCAGAGGACACGGAAAGGGAAACCTGAAGCTCTCATGCCCATCTGTGCGTGCTGCCCTGCAGGTCCCCCCCTCGAAGGCTTTGATTCCTCTAATAACAGGCTGCTATAAACAAAACCATTAGTCTTCCAGTAACCCAGCACGTATCCTGCCCACTCTGCTCCCAGTGCCGTTTTTCTTCTTTAGCACATCACCCTCCCCCAGGAAGAAAACCAACGTGCGGCTGCAAAGGGAATCTCACTTTGCAACAAAGTCCTGAATAAATCATCACAAGAGTGAGGCAATAAATAATAAAACCATCCAGGCAATTTTTGAGCATGCCAGCAAGGGAGGCCTCTAATTTCGGAACGCAGGGTGACTTAACGATCAGCACTTTGCTTGTTCTGAGCACAGCCCGACCCGAATCTCACGCTGGAGGCGTGACAGCCAAACCAGGTTAAGGAGAAGAACCTGCTGTTCCAAAAGCAGAGCCCTGCCCGCGGCTCTGCCCCGTCTCCCCAGCACCATGAGCCGTGCTACAGCGCATACCACAGCCCAGGGCCAGGAATTTGATTTCCTTCTCCTCTTCTGTGTTGACACACAGGAGAGAAATGAGCTGGATTTTTTGGTTATCCCCTCCTCCTCCTGCCCCAGGACCTCCCAGGGTCAATGTCAAGTCCCTCATGCTTGAGGCTGAGCAAACCCACCCAGGAGCAGAGTGCCCAGACCCCTCTCAGGTCCCAGGGAGGGAGGATGTGATCCCAGCACCCACCTGCCCACTGGAAAACACAAACACCAGTGCCGAGCCAGCCGCCGTCAGCCCCCACGTGAGGAAGGTTCCCAGCACCGACTGGATCACCGGCCCATATCCTGGGATCATGCTGACCTAGGAGAGGTGAGGTGCATCAGGAAAAGAGCCTGGTGCTTAAAGACAGAAAATAACCCCCAAACACCTCGCTGCTTAACAGCGGAGCACCCCAAACCCCTCCTCACCAAAGGGGGTACAATGAGCTTAACTAATCCTCCCTGCAGCACCTCTGGAAGCTTCTCTCTTCCCCTTAAATTAGGCTTTGCAATTTAATCTGAGCTCAGAGGAACAGGAGGGACCAAGGATGGACGGGATCCACTGCACCCCACCTGATGCACAACCCCACACTGATTTGGGGCTCAGTCCCCCAAGCCAGCACCAGGGCAGAGCCCAGAGGAACGGTGCTGGAACCTCACCAAGCAAGGGGACGCTTCATCCCACGTCCCTGGGCGGTTCCCAGGCACCTGCATCTCATCCCACTTCTTGGTGGCACAGACTTGTGCCCAAAACCAGTTTTACTGGTGTTGAAACAGAACGCCCTCACAGCACCCAGCTCAAGGGGCTCCAGGACTGAGGCAAAGGGGGAACCAAGCAAAGTCCTGGGGATGGGCCACCAAAATGTGGCTCAGGGCTACGCCTGAGGGGGTGCCAAGGACCACGGGGTGGGGGGGGTCTTCTGAGCACACCCTGCTCAGCGCACCAGGGAAGGGCCCAGGGAGCAGCACTGCTGAGACAATACACGTGTGTGCAAATATAGACGTATAAATACATCAAAATACACACGTACTTGTACATTTCTATGCAATTACATCAAAATACAGATGTATTTATACGTTTATATGCAGATATATCAAACTGCCCAGGTATTTATACGTTTATATGCGGATATATCAAAATACAGATGTATTTCTATGTTCACCTGCAAACTCACACACCCTAATAACCTTCTTCCCCCCTCGAAGGCCCTCCCTGACCCCAGCCTCGCCCTAGGGCCGCTACTAAACCCTGTTGAGGTGGGTGCTGGGGTCAGACCCTCCCTCGGATACGCGGGTCAGGCAACCCCACCACTACCCCGAGTCTCACCGGACCCCAACACCCCACCGGGCCCCCTCCGCGAACGCCTCGGCCCTGGTGCCGTCGCTCTGCACCTCCCTACACGGGTTCTACGGCCATCGTAAGCTCAGCCCAGAGCCACCCCCCGAACCTGCCGTCCCGGAGCCCCCCGCTCACCGCCCGGCGCTCCCGCCGCGGCCCCGCCGCCACTTCCTGGTGCCGCCACACACGTGTCGCCGCCGTCGCCCCGCCCACTCCCGCGGCCGCCGCCAATAGGAGCGCGGCGGGGGCGGGCCGCCCGCGGCTCTGTGGTTCGGGAGGGAGAGGTAGCGGGAGAATGAGGCGGGCGGGCGCGGAAAAGAGTGCGGGGAGCTGGCGCTGTCAGTGTTGTTACTGCTGCCACCTCTATCCCCCCCGCGTCCCCCCTCCCGTCGCGGGAAGGTGACCCCCGAGCAGGGCTTCCCGCTTGTTTTTGGATTGGGGTGTCCTGAGAGCGTTCCTTCCTGCCAGACAGAGCTGGCAACATTGGTGTGATGAGCTGTGACTGTGCGAAGCAATCAGCCGTGCTCATTAACACCCAGAGGCTGTGCCTTAATAACCCGCAGGCCGCGGGAAACAACCTCCCCCACCCATCACTGCTGGCATCCCTTCCCAGCACGGCCTTCCCGAAGTGCATTGGGCAATGTCATCCTCTCCTACCTACTCCTATCCCCCGAGCTCCATCGCGGGGCACATGGTGGCCAAGGTGGCCAAGCCTGCAGCCCCGGATGGGTTGGGGGCAGAAGCAGCTCCGGCACCGATTCCTGCCCGGCAGCTCAGAGGCATTGGCAGGAGGGAGAGGGGCTTGCGCCGACTGCCGCAGAGCAGAGGGAGCCAGGCTGGCCTTGGGGCTTGCTGGTGCCTCCTGCTTATGCCACGCCAGAAGGTGCAGGGGGTGGCTGAAGGACACATCCAGCTCTTTTGCAACATAACCCTTCTTTATGAGAGTGTTTATCTTTGAACAGCCTTTGCTCAGCCTCCCCTGGCACAGCTGGGAAAGGTCAAGGCCATTTGAAACCTCCCTGATTTCGGATTTAATCTCCCCCTGTAATTGTCTGCATCCTTCATTAGCTCCCGTAACGAGGCAGATGCAGCACAAGATGCCAGCTGGGAGGGACACGGGGACAGAACAAACAGAGGTCCCCTCGCTGCCCCAGGGTTCCCCAGCCAGCCGTGACAGCGGCGCTGGCAGGGCTGGGGACAGCTGGTGAGCCGGCAGAGCTGGCCTTGGGGACACCGCTGACACGGGAGCCTGCCCTGCACGCTGCCGGGGTGAGGGGGCAGCTGGCAGGGGTGTCCCTGCCTGGGGACACGGGGGCAGCCCCGGGCAATGGGGACAGTCGTGTTAGCTCCGCGCAGGAGCATCGGCAAGAACAACTCCTATCCTGCCTTCCCCGCTGTCATTTCTGTGCGCAGGGGCACCTCCCTGTCACCTTCCCCGGGATAACAGACAGAGGGGGACAGGGTCCAGTCCAGCCCCTTCCCCATGCCGGGCAGACGAGCAGTTGCCTCCATGGCCCTGCCTGTAGCAGCACCAGGAAGGATGAGACCATGGTCATAACCGCGCGTTACCTGGAATCCCTAAAACGCATTTTAAACGACACCAAAGGGCAGAAATTCTTGTGCAATCTCTCTCATTAAGGTGTGCGAGATGCTGCAAGGGGCAGCACAGCAGTCCTGGCTCCGGGGAGCCCTGGCGCCACTGGGCAGACCCAAATCTCTGCGGGTTTTGTTTCTGGGTTGGTTTTTTGGTTTTTTTTTTTGGCAATAAAACTCCTTAGCGATGTCTGGGGTAGCTGTGGACAGGAGGAGGGCGCAGAGGGACACGTCCCAGCAACAGTGATGGCCCGGGGCACCGCAGGCTGAGGCAGGCTTAGAGATGCCCCTGATGTGCTTCTCGCCAGGGACGGCAAGCGGGGTCCCTCTGCTCTCGCCCTGTGTCCCCTTTCCACGGGCTGGGCTCGTGGCCGGGCTCTTTCCCAACCCAAATCCACCCGTGTCACTCTGGGGCGCTGGACGGAGCCAGCCAGGACCCGCCCCAAGGCGGCTGCCGAGCCGAGGGAGCATCCGGAGCCATCCCAGAGGCAGAGGCAGGGACCCGCCACCTCCATCCCACGAGCTAAGGGCACCTCTCAGTCACAGGGCACAAAGTGACAGCTTTATGCCTCCCTGCTGGCTTTAGCTTCGCCTCGAGCGACCCGACGGACGCCAGGCAAAGCTGGGGGAGCGCAGAGTCCCACCGGCGCTGAGCTACGACCCGCGGCTGGTGGGGACGGGAGGGATGCGGGTACCAGCGGATTGGCGGGTGCCGTAACCAGCGGTGACATCTCAAGCTGGAGCAGGGAGCCTGGCTGCCAAACGCAGAGAGCTGTTAAGTCCCGATTTAATGCGCACGACCCTCCAAGGAGGCAGGCAGAGCGGCGGGAGGCAGGGGCAGGAGCAGGGATTGCTGCTCGTGGCTGCCAAAGGCTCATTAGCGTCAGGGGTTTCGTGCTGTGATTCACGGGGAGCCTGTGCAGCAGCTTCCACCGCAGCCCAGCACCGCTCCCCTCGGCAGAGATCGATAAAGTAATTAGGGAGGCAAATAATGGCAGGGCGAGAATGGGGAGGAAGGAGGGGGAAGAAGGAGCCGTCTGCAGGGAGGGCTGGCGGGAGCAGGAGGCAGCCCCCGGGGAAGGAGATGTGTGTGGAGGGTGCGGGGCTGCCCTCGGGAGAGCCTCTGACCATCCCGGGCTGCAGAGAGACCTGCATCCCGTGGGGTCTGGATGCTGCGGGGTGTGTGGGGATGATACCAGGCTCCGGTGCCTCTCGCTCCCCATCAATCACCACTGCCAGATTAGATCACATTGTCCAGCAGCAACCAGCCCGGTTCTGCCCTTCCTCGGGGGTGCAGGGAGAAGGTCCAGGCCTGTTTGTCTGGCTTATTAGAAGAAAGCAAAGCAGTCGTGTCGTGTGTGTGTGTGTGTCCCACTAAGTCCCAGCCAACCCTGTAATTGAGCCAAGCAGCCTCCATCCCGGTGTCAGCAGAGACACCAAACCACCTTGGGCTGTTGGGCTGGAGATGGGAAAAGAAAGGGCAGGGAAAGGGCAGTGCCACACAAAGCACCCGTGGGAGAGGGAACACCAGAGTCATCTCTGCCTGCTCTGGCCACGGGGGACAGCAGGGTCCCACCAAGGGCAGTGAAGCCTGTATATGGAGGTAGAGCTGCTTGGGACACTTCACTCCTCTGCAAAGACGATAACGAGCCCCAGTGCAACTGGGGCTGGCACTGCACCCTGCACTCTGGGTGTGGGGACAGTGACGGGGCCAGTGAGGCTGCGTGGCACCCTCTCACTCCCTGCAAAGGTCCTTCCCACCTCGCCCTGGGACACTGCAGCTGGGCATCCAGAGGAAAGGAGACGAGAAGAAGTTTCAACCCCTGGGGATCTGTTCCCCAGCACAAAGAGGATCCAGGGCAATGACTTTTGCCATTGGTCATTAACAGAGGAGAGACCAACAGAAGGGCTGTGGGCAGGGGTGATCCTGAGGACAGCAGGGGACAGGGCTGAGCCAGGCACAGCATGCGCAGGTACCCCGTGGCACCCACCTGAGACCCAAAACTGGGTGACCCACCTCATGCACCTCCACCTCTCCCCCAGCAGCACGGAGTGGCTGCAGGTGAGAGGAGTGCAGGAGGAACAAGCTGCAGGGCGAGATGCATTCAGGAGCAAATCCTGACTGCTGAGGAGCAGCAGCTGCCTCTCAGTTCCCCCAGTTTCCCTCCACCATCAGAGTGCCCCATCAGTCCAA
Source organism: Megaceryle torquata (assembly GCA_024611175.1). Taxonomy (NCBI): domain Eukaryota; kingdom Metazoa; phylum Chordata; class Aves; order Coraciiformes; family Cerylidae; genus Megaceryle; species Megaceryle torquata. The sequence goes on along the minus strand of JANIJG010003767.1, from coordinate 2,719 downwards.
CATAGCCTCCTTCATTCCAGCAAAATGCCAGAGATCTTGTTGCCTCCCATCGATGTATTGGGGAGAAAGGGCAGCTCACCCTACCCCTCTGTTGGCAACCAAGCCCCCAGCTCCTTACAACACTCATTTCCAGGACAGGGGTCGAAAACACTGTTTTCCACTGGGAGCCTTTGACAACAGCTGGGAATGGAGGGCAGAAAACTTGGAAGGGCTTTAAAAAGTGCTTTCTGGTCACGTAATCACTGTGCCCCTCTCCCATGGGTTGTATCATCCGTTGAAGCCGTGTGGGAAGAGGCTGCGAGTTTATCCTATACCCAGCCCTGCCAGTAAATTGCTTTTCAGCAGAGTGGATGCTTCCCAGGCTAAAGGACAAAGAGGAGTTTATCTGCCAGCACCAAAGCAGCTGCTGGGGTCTGTCTCTCCAAACCAGGGACCACCCAGAGATACAGATCAGATTCTACACTAGGCTTTAATTCAACCCTAAATCTAAGCAGAATAATAATAATAAAAATACCTTCAAAATGCTCAGACATGGCTTCCCAATTCAGCCAGTTTCTGCTGCACTCCTCACTGGATGAAGCTCAGCTCAGCTCAGCCCCTTACTACACACCAGCCCAGAATTTAATTAATTTTGTTTGGGTTTGGCTTTTTTTTGTTTGGTTGGTTGGTTGTTTTTGTTTTTTTTTTTTTTAATGAAGATCAGATCTGGTTTTAGCCAAACGAGCTTGCTGGCTGAATTCACACAGCTCCCTGGCCCCTGCATCCATTCACCACCAGCTTCCCACAGAGGTGAAAGTGAAGGTTGGAAGACGGCTGAAGCCCTGAGGCTCACACAAGCAGCCCCGAGCACCCCACAGCTATCAGCAGGCACCCCAGGATCCCCACACTCACCATGCCCTGGCTGTCTGCAGCTCCAGCCCCTGGCACAGTGGGAAGACAATGTTCAGCACCACGCTGGGTGCTGGGAGAAACCACTGCCAGCCCACTGGGGACTGGTCTTGGTGCCAGGGTGAGGGGGGACCACAGCATGTCAACCTGCTATGAGCAAGGCTCACTGGCCAGGGGACCCCAGGGAGGGATGTGGCAGCATCACCTATTCAGGGAAGAAATTCAAGGAGGCAGCACTGGAAAGGAGCACAGCAAGGCTTTGCTCTTCCCTTCCCACCGGCAACGGCTGCCGACGCAACGCTGAGGGAAGGGCATGGTCAGGACATCCCTCCTGGGCACGGGAACCAGACGAGAGAGGATAAAATAATCATGAAAAGGTCATAAGGCATCAAAACGCTCTCCTGTGCCATGCTGGTGAGCTGCACGCACTCTACCTCAGAGCTGGGGAACATCTCTGCTCTGCCTGAGCCTCTGCCTGTGTTTCCATCAGGCAAAGCCCTGCAGCAGTCCCTGGGTTCTTTGCAGACACCCTGCCCCAAGCAGCATTCTCGGAAGCTGCCCTCAGGGCTTGCATAGGTGACACGCAATGGGACACCCCAAGCCCAGTGAGCAGCACCCCACAGACACCCAATCCCCATCCCACATCAACCAAACCGCCTGCTTCCCTGACCTCCCTCCTCACACACTTTGACTGGGATCTTACTTTCCACATCATTTACTTCAGAAGAAGCTTTTTCCCAGACTCCTAAAGATTTATAAGGTTGATCTTGGTTCTCACTTGTGCTCCAGGACCTGGTGTCTTCAGATCCACCTCGGGAAGTGGATGGCTAAGTGCAAACCAGAACCTCCCAGCTCCTCTTGTCACAATCAGCAGCCTTGCTCCAGACGCTTTGTTCCAACTCAGTCTTAATTTCCTGCTTTCTATTGTCTCTTTGATAAGTGATAGAAAGGGGAGGGGGAAACAAATCGCTATTATTTAATTGCTTTCAAGATCTCAAACAAACCAGAGCAGAGGTTATCTCCCCAAACCTCTCTTTTTTGGTCTTTCTCCTCCAGTCATAGTTACTGGGTAACTGCAGAGGGAGAGGCTGTAGCAGTAGCCACCCATATTGCACAAGTCTCCAGAGACCCTAAAGCTGTGGGCAACCACCTCTGCTCCTTTCCACCTCCCCCAGGCAGTGGCAAGCCAGCGAGGACCTGCCTTGCTTGCCTTTGGTGGCAATGTGCAAACTCCGGAGGCCAGGGTACTCCCAGCTTCCCAGGAGACTTTGGGACTCTCACGTACCTCTTGAGGACCTCCAGCTGGGGTCACAGCATGGCCATCATGCTGCCACCACCCTGCCCTGTGCCTCCCCCCTGGTGGCCCTGGAGACATCAGAAGCTGAGCCCTTTGCACCATCGCTGGCATCAAAATGTGGAGAATCAGCTTCTGCAGCAGGAGCCAGGCAGCAAAGCCAAGGTCGTGTGAGGAAGAGGAAGGAGCTGAGGGGTGTGTGGCCCTGTGGGGTCTTTTCTGCTGGAAGCCCCGTGGAGCCAGGAAGGTCCCACCACCCTCTGGGATGGAGCAAGGTCCCTGCACTCATCACCTCCAGCACATAACCCTGGGACCCCCTGGGTTTGGGCACCCTTCACAGAGCACCAACGGCCTCCGCAAGCAGGAGAGGCTCTGCTCCCGGCCACAGAGGCTGGGACTGCATGGTCGGGGGGCCTTCTGGGAGCAGCACCCGGAGCCGCGGGCTGCCGAGGTGCCCTGCTTGGGTCGCAGGGTGCTGGGGTGACCAGCGCTCGTAGGCTTGCCCAGCCTTAGCTTGGCTTCCAGGGGGTTCGAAAG
>JANIJG010003766.1:0-32158 GCA_024611175.1 Megaceryle torquata | reverse complement strand
AGAGAAGGGAAGGAAGGAGAGGAGAGGGAGAAAAGGGAGGAGAAAAGGAAGGAAGGAAGGAAGGAAGGAAGGAAGGAAGGAAGGAAGGACAATGAAATAATTTAAAAGTCTAGTGCAAATATTTTATTAACATAAATACATTTAAATACATGTAAAGATTACTAGTGACATTTATAAATTCAGCAACATTTCTCAAGCTGTTGGGAAAGATTATTTGGTGACAGTATATTAGTGCTAAATTTTGCCCAAGCCTCATTTATTCCATTTAAATTCTCCTCACATGAGAGGCAGGTGAGAACCTCAATATAAGCACAAGTTCAAAGAAAGAAGTACGTCAGTCCAAAGTAAAGCCTTCTTATTGTTATTTAATTATGGCAAGTGGATGTACTTAATTTGTCATCCTGTCTTTGGGAAGACTAGGTCTAACCTTTAGCCTGAATTTTATATCCTGTGGTTATCTAAAGCAGTCTGCTCTTGGTCTGCGGTCAGTTCTAGCTGTGGAGGTGAAAAGTTAATTCTTTCTGTAGTCTCTTGTCTATGACCATTTCCTTTAATTCATCTTTCTTTGACATTTCTTTTTGGCCTTAGCATAAAAGATTAAATTATACAGCATCCTAAGGCCTACTGAAGATCTACAACAGTATCTTAGCATGAACACATCCCCTCAATCATTCTCTATATACCTTTCTTGGTTTTAAGTTTAAGAGCAGTCTTCATCCTCTGAATTATACACACCTGACATAATAGCATTTTGGTCTGTAACTAGGGTCCCAGTTACTGCTAAAAGCTAAATGGATTCTTGTGTCCCATCTAGTTCTATTTCTATAATGAAAAAAAATCAGACTGCAGAGAAAATTGTTCTGAGAGATGAAATTAAAATGCAGGAATCCTGATATCCAAACTTCTGCTTTACTTATTAGGCTTTAACCTGCTTTCTAGTGACATTTCTGAAAAAATTAGAGAATGTCTACTGAGAATACAGAAAAGTTTAAAGTCAGTAGGAATCGGGCCCAAACTATGTTAGTTGCCTGTTCTGAATAATGCCAGGCTACCATCTGTCTTTGGATGTGTGTTAATGTTAGTATTATTCAGTTTGAAAGATCTTGACCATTACAAAGCAATTTAGGTCCAACTCCTGCAAACATTTATGCTGATGTACAGTGGTAGATAATCCTATGGACTCAGTGTGATTGTCTTTCTGCCATTAACCCAAGCATAAGTGTTTGAAGGATCAGACTGTTAGGTAAAAGAGTAAATAGATACTGTAGGCTCAGTTTCATCCCAGACTCCTCTTTGTGTCACAAATCATTGTGCACTTCCACCTAACCACCATCAGACTCTGATTTATGTTATAGCAGAGGAATATGATGGTTGGGAAGTAACCAGCTGTACCACAGTAGATCAGGATGGGATCTCAATGAAAACAGAAAACTCTACCCCTTGCTCCTACTTACACACCATCATGCACGCAAGACAGAGTTTCTAAGTAGATGAGGGACTGACTTTATAGCTATTCAGCATCATAACTATGCACCAGTTCACTCTATCTGGATCAGGTGATCAAAGAGCTGGAAAGCAATAAGACTGGTGCAGAAGCAGCAAGCTTCCCTACTGCTGCTGCAGGGTTAGGAGATGCTCTCTCATTTGGGAGAGCTGAATTCCCTGAACTGTCCTGGCAAATCTTCCCCTTACTGGCCTAGCACCAGTAGAAACATGCCTTTCTTGTGTTTAGCACTTTTCCTTCCATTTATCATCAAGTAGTTAATTATATTGCTTTGTTGATGAAAGCTAGAGAAATTAAGTAAATATCTATATTTCATATAGATTTTTTAATACCCCTGACCTTATCAAAAGATTTATCATAGAACTTTAAGATACCTATGTAGGGACACAGCAACTCCCTTCCCTCACAGTTCATATACTATTACCACTTTACACTCCCTGCCTTTAATACTACTACCACTTCACACTCCCTGCCTTTAATTTAATAACTTGACAAAGTCTTTTCCTCTCCATGTAGCTGATTATTCTAAGGAGGAATAATTCTGTTTCAGGTAAGGTGGGGGTTGTTTTAGTTTGTTTTGGTTTTTTTTTTTTTTTTCCTGGTGCTTGTTTTTTTCTAGATTTTGCATTTCTATATTGTACTTTTTTATAAAAGTACTAAGTATCATTCTCTGGAATATCCTCCTATCCTCCTTTCAGGAAGTCCATAGGATGTTACCATGCCTCATAAATTCAAATCAGACCTTGAAACTTTAATTCTTCTAATCTTTGATCCCATAAATTATTTTCAGTGGTTTTCTATCCAGTACTATTTCTCTCTTGAAGCAACAGTCATTCCAAAATAGCTAATACTTATCTGATAAGAAGTTTGCCAGAAGCAAGCCAAATAATTTGTATGTGGCATGCTGGAACTGTATAAGGAGAACATATTACTGCCCACTCTTCTGCTTATTATTCTGTGGTGATGGAGTCCCCTTTGCTCTCTTTTTTCCAATCTCTCCCTTAATCTTTGTTATAACAGTATATAAATTGTTTAAGAATATATCAGGAAAATATACAAACAAGTTCTGTGTTAGCTTGTTTTGTGGCATATGTATTTAAAAAAAAAAATAATTAAAATCAAGGAGATTCTTCCTATGTCAAATCCAGTTGGACGGGAGCCTGGGGAAGAACTGCCACCGATGCTGCTGTTTATGCAGCAGAGCCCCAAAGTAGCAAATCACAGTATCAAGCCACACTGATGCATGATGTTCACTCACTGAGGTGAATATGATGGCTATATAGTGTAGTAGGTTCCTCTGTTGGATCTGCATTCCTGTGGGGATACTAATATTTGGAATTGCATTGAAAAGTAATTCTTTAGTTTTCAAGGGCACATGTCTGAACTTGCATGGAAGATATCATCCTTCCATTTTTTCCAATGATGAATGAGCACTGTGCAATGAAAATCACAATATTTTTTATTGGCAGCCACTATACTGGCAAAACTTTACACTCTAAGCTCTCTCCATGATGTAGCATGCATTTCACCCTCATTTGAATGTGGTCAGAATATTATGGGAGGTTAAAGCTTTCTCTTTTAATGGAAATGTTTTTAACGATGTTTACTTTAATTAAGAGCCAAAGCTGAACAGCTCCTTGAAAATGCCCTGAACTTTTTTTTTTTTTTTTTTTTTGTGCTGAATATGATAGTTAAAGTTATCTGCTCTTCACTTTAGATGAAAAGATGAGAGAAAATGATAATGTGCTACTGCTGACATCACTTGCTACTTCATTTCCAGGTTTCATTAACATTTGTGTGACAGCAGTCCAGGGAATACACAGTAAAGAAGTGAATCTTGGGTAGTTTTTATGTCCTTATAATTTATTATTTTTTTAATAATAAAATGAATTCTTTCTATTATAATTAATGTGGTCCACAGAAACATTCTGACTAAGACCTGAGAATGCTGAAGGACTGTATCAGTGTTCATTCATTGCCAGTAAGAGTATTAAACTTAGTATGTGGCTGGATTTTATCATCTTTAAAAATGGTATGTGATAGTTCATTCCCTGAAGAGCTTTACTGAGTCAATGCAGATACTCATAAATATTACACATCAGTAAGAACAGAAAAATTAACTAATAAAATCGAGGTACCAATCAAGGTACAAGAAGAAAGATGAAAGACAGATCTTTATGAGAACAGCTGTGAAATATTTGCCCTTAATCTTCACAAAAGTTTTGTATAGGAACGTGATGACCTTTGCACCCAACTCCACAAAGGGCCAGATTTTCAGAAACTTAAAGATTCAGCTGAGTATGAATTCCAAGTACTTTGTACAGGTGCTGAAAATGATTTAAAATCAACATATTTGTGAATAACCAAGAAACACACATTAAATCAGTGGTACATCCAAGTGCTACAACATTGTCATTATTAATATATGGCTCAATGCAATGTATTCAACTGTTCTCAGAAAAAAAATGTATTACTGGGATGCTCAGAGCTGAAAAGATATTTGACTATTCATCTCACTTTTTTATTATTAGTATTTTCATTTAGTCTTTACAGTAACATCTCTAAAATCAAAATGTTACAAGATGCCACAGGTGCATAGCAGACTGTGAATCTAGTCATAAGAATTTGTCAGACACGTAGGATTTACCTATCCAGGTCCATTTATAAATTCTGTGTGATATTTATCTTATAAAAAGTTTTAAGCATTGGCTTTCTATACAGACAGCCTGAAAGCCTATGGCTATCCAAGAGTTAGTCCTGTCAGTAAGAAGGACACTTTTGATGCATAGGTGGTAACTGGGTATTTAAGTATTTTTTAACAGTACTTGTTGGGACTTCCAGTTCTTGATCCCAGGCTCAGACCGGAAACAACTTGAGAGCACATGAATGCTACTACAGCAGACCAGATCATGTGAAATGTAGTAGGCCAACTTTCATGTCTCAGGGATGCCACTGTAACTAAAGGTTTCTTGTTGGTATGCTCCTCAGAATAAACAGCAAAGGAAAAGAAAATCTCCTGTTTGTAAGAGGAGACTCTTCAGACTCAAGGAAGACTAGTATAACAGCATAAAGGATACCAGCTGTTGTGTTTTGTTGCTTTTTAATTGGTAAACAGAGGACACCCATTTCCAATCTGTTAATTCAGTGCCTTTCACAGGCACTAATCACATTAAAATAATGTGGAGCAATGTTTTCTATTGAAATTGTATCATTCAATATATCAGAGGAATGTATTTGCTTTTCATGATTTTACTATATATCCTGGCAGCAAAGCAAATGTGATTTCTTTGACTGATGGCTTGTTGCATTTGTGTGCATATTTAATCAACAGTAAACTCAACATATAAACAGTATATATATCTATGGAGTCACAGTCAGCCACACTCCTGTCAGCTAAGTCAGGGTAATTCAAGAATGAATGACACTGAAGTCAGTGGATTTCTCTGGATTTACAGTGGGGTAGCAGGGAGCAGAATCTGTTCCTCTCTCTTCAGCTGATGAAATACCACCCCAGTATATACGAATAAGGACCCCAAATTAAAATCCCTGGTCTTTAAGTACATTTGAATTTCCTACATCTACCTTTTGGCTTTAAATAATTTTAAAAGAGGAAAAAACTATATTATAGTTTAAGAGAAGGCTTCAAAATTATTTCAGTTAATTAACTGGGGGGCTGAGGGATATTATGCTGTGAAGGTCTTGTGGTACAGACAGCACAAGTTCCAGTTGCTCCAACAGCTCTTTTTGGGGAAAGAGATCCTTGTGTCTCCCTGGCTCCCCTCAGGGACAAATCAGGTACAGGAGTTGAAAAGCCCACCCCCTTCAGCCTTGCAAGCATGACTAGCAGCGTAAGGACGGCATCTTACAGTCACAGAGGGGATGTAGCAGTGACTTTACTTCCTCTCCATCTAGGAGGTAATATTTTTCCTCAGGAAAGGGATAAAGGCTGGCCTTGAAATTGTGTTGCCCTTAAATGGAAAAAGTTGGGCCCTTCCTTTGAGCTGTGTCTTGTAGCATGTTGTGATAAAATTCCAAGTGCACTGAGCACTTTACAGTTATGCAGCTCTACACGCTTTCTTAGTTCCAATGCAGGCTGATTCAATAAATGACTTTTATTCATTCCCAAGATTCACACTTAGCTATTCAATAAGGGCTTTAACAAAATGTTTTCATTGTAACAAATAAAAAAAAAATAGTGTAATGGACATTGATATATAAAATCCCATTTTCCATAATAAGGTCATTCAAATAAATCTAGCATGAAAGAAACCAAGTACTCTGTGAAGTCCCAGCAGGAACTTAAATGAAGAGTGTGAATTTACAGAAATGGTCTACATTTCTTGACTGAAGTGTGGCATCTTCCCTTGCCTCACCCGAGTAGAGTATGTTTTACTGAGGTGCCTACAGATTTGCTAGATAGTATTTCTTTCTGGGTCTGGGTGTAGCAGGACTTTCTGCTATTGATGTGTCATCTGTACACAGAAATGTGTGTTAATGGATATACTAAGCAATTTAAGAAGTTCCCTTCTACAGGGAAGTTTAAATGTCTTTGAAATACTAGCTCAGCCATGGCAAAGTTTCTCACTGGTAACCAGCCCTCCCTGCCCTTTTCTAGCACTAAAACATCTTCTCCTTTAGAACAGAAACTTATAGGCTTACATAAATGTGTGATAAAGTCTTGTGGCAATACTGTTTAAAGACAGCATGTCTGAATGTATTCTTAGCAACTCAGTGGCACAGACTTCCTTGATGCTGTTTTAAAAAGTCCTTGATGCAGGCAGACATTGAAAAGACCGCACCAGGAAATCTTTCAGAGTGTTCTGTTTTTCAGAATATGAACACAAGGAAGTTTGCACAGGACTCACACTTGACAACCCACATTCAGAGAAGCATGATAAAAATAATACTGTCCTGGCTTGAAGGGTGAGGGTGCACAAAAAGTGCTCCTATGTCTACCACAGCTGTGATTTATTTACTACGTTTGTGGATCCAGGTTAACACTTCACACTGCATGGAAGCAATGGACCCTTGTGTGAAAAGATTTTCTGCACTCCCCTTATGCCTGATCAGTGTTTAACCAGCATCTGTCACTCCATAGAATCATAGAATTGTTTTGATAGGAAGAGCCTTTTAAGATCATGAAGTCCAACTATTAGCCTATCACTGCCAAGACCACCACTAAACCATGTCCCTGAGCACTACTTGTACATCTTTTAAATACTTCCAGGGATGATGACTGCATCTCTACCTTGGGCAGCCTATTCTATTTCACAACCCTTTCAGTGAAGAAATTTTTCCTAATGTTCAACCTAAACCTCCTTTGGCACAACCTGAGGCAATTTCCTCTTGTCCTGTCACTTGTTACTTGGGAGAACAGACCAAACCCTATCTTGCTACAACCTCCTTTTAGGGAGTTGTAGAGAGCAACAAGGTCTCCCTCGAGCCTTCTTTTTCCAGGCTAAACAACCCCAGTTCTCTCAGACGCACATCTAAGACCTGTGCCCTCATCTTTGTTAGTGTCTTAGGTATGCCCTTGGTTAAAATTCTCTGAGCAGAAACCAGTACAAGTAATACCTTTCCAAGAACTGGATGAATTCATTGAGTGGACCTAACACTTTCTTCCCGTTGAATCCTCAGATCTTTAGGTTGTCATTCTAAAATACTGCAGTGAATCCTGTGAGGATTTTAAGCCTATTGCTCCACAGTCTAACTCCCTCCTGGATCTAGAATTTAAACTGTAAAACCTAACACAAGAGCTCTGTGAATAGATGCCTAGAGTATTGCTTTAGGGTACAGTGTTATACCATGCTGATATGCCTTTTCTGTGCTTATAGTGGGTAATGATCACAAGCTATATGTCAGAAACATTTTTACAAATCAATGCAAAATGATTCTGGCATGTGCTTCTGTCCAACACTTTCAGAAGTGATGGAGAGATCAAATATCTCATCACATCCTATCACTCTAGTCCTATCCTGACTGGCTACACATTTGTATCATAGAAACATAAAGTCATAGAAACGTCTGAGTTGGAAGGGATGAGGTGATCTAGTCCAAACCCCCTGCTGAAAGCAGGAACATCTTCAACTAGAGCAGGTTGCTCAGAGCCTCATCAAGCCTCAGTACCAGTAAGACTCAACAATTCAGAGAAATGTGAGATAAAACAACATTCCTAGTCCATATCTTCTGTTTTGCACTGGCACTATAGTGCCCAACTTTTCTGGTGAAAGTACTTGCCCTTGTTCTAGACTGTTGACCCTGCTGACTAAGACATGTTCACTCTTCCCAGATCATGAGATCAATTAATCATAAACACTGGAAAACTACATTTCAGTTCCTGTTTTCTGAGTAGTCTTTTTATGGGGAGACATGCAGGAGTCACAAACTGCATGATTAAACAGAGGATGCTACAAGATCTTTTGATGCAAAGAAGGGAAATAAGATTGGAAAAGGACAAAAGGACACAGAGGAGGAACCCTCTGGTAGCTGGATGTTGCAGTCATTGCATCACCAGAGTCACGTCTTTAATGTCTACAAACTGCAAGCTGCTATGCTATGCAGCAGAATAGAGAGTAGACAGTGTTGAAATGGAGAGCAGTGTTACTCCACCCAAACATGAAGGAGGAGAGGTCACACTAAAGTGAAGGGATCACTTACTGTGTTAAAAATCTTAGTATTTTATTAAATGCTGCTGAGATAGACATTTGCTTAAGACAAGTTTCCTCTTTTTTTTTTTTTTTCCCCTCTCCATTTTATTAATTTATTGATTCGCTATTTGAGGAGACTTGCCAAAAGATTAGTCAGCATAGTCCATATTTGTCATATATCCAGGATTAAGTTGGCAAGGCAAATGGAGAGAAATTGATACACACAAGTTTTGTAAAGAGGTCAGCTGGAAAAGGGCTGCATTGCTCAGGAAGATATGTTACACTCAGCTCACCTCACTTTTCAGAGAAATACAACTTCTCAGAAGTACAAAAACAAGAGCCATTCCTCAGGCATGTAAAACATTTCTTAGTATTAAGATTTTTTTTTCCTTATGCATAATGAATGCTATTAATTTCTTCTTTCTTTAGTGAAACATAGCCATCTTTCAATGTTCTATCAGGAAATCTTATTGACATGTTCCCTAAAGTTCTCTAATGACTTTTCAACACATTTTTTATCTCCAGCAATAAAAAACCCAGCACATTGAACCACTCTGGCTTTCAGTCAGTTAGGCCTTTGCCAGCATCATTCTTAGTGCACAGTGTGTGCCAGTTCTCCTCTACCTCCCTGGCTGATATACTTGCTGGCCTGCATAGGCTTATCATCTGCAAAATAGAATACCTCTGCCTTCTTTCCCTTCTTTCTTAGCCCTAGTAAATAATAATATCTCAGTGACAATGAGCTCACCTAGGGACCTAATTTTTTTGTAGTGTGATTCTCTGTAGCAGTAAAGTTTGCATTGACATTGACATTTCTTCTCCATATGTCCATCTGCATTGTTTTGGTTTGGCTTTTTTTTTTATTTCACTGCTTTTTTTGTGACCAACAAAAATGAAATACACAGAATTGACTATGCTGTCAAAAGAGTGGTTACCTCATCTCTACCAGTTTATTCTTTTTTCACTACCTTCCAGCAAAATTTACAGTCTGATTACTCCTTCTCCTCTCAAAATGCTTTAATTTATTGTCAGGTACCTTGTTCATGATATAATCAAAGCTGGTGATCCCTGGACTAGATCAGCATATCTCTAGCACTCATGCCCTCTCTTGAGTCACCTCTGTTTTCAAGATGTTGTGATGGTTCTAGATTGGGATAATGTTTGGCATTGCTTTTCACTAACCATGATGGTTCCAAATCTTCTTATGTGTTCCTTGTAGCTTGTGCTATGTGTAAAGATCCCAGAAGAGACTACTTCTGCCCCCAGAAGGATCTTGAAACAGGGAATAAATATGCAAGTTCAGAGGGTATGGTCTGAGAGTAAGGAATCCCAACCTCCACTGTCCTAAGGGATCAGTTGGGTCTAGTTGGAGGCCTGTATCTAGGGGAGTCTCTCAGGGGTTGGTACTGGGACCAGTACTATTCAACATATTCATAAATGACCTGGACGAGGGAGCAGAGTGCACTGTCACCAAGTTTACTAATGACACAAAACTGGGAGGAGTGGCTGACACACCAGAAATCTGTGCTGCCATTCAGAGAGATCTAGACAGGCTGGAGAGTTGGGCAGGGAGAAATCTAATGAAATATAACAAGGGCAAGTGTAAAGTCTTGCATCTGGAGAAGAATAACCCCATGTACCAGTACAGTTTGGGGAGTGACCTATTAGAGTGTAGCACAGGAGAAAGGGTCCTGGGGATCCTTGTGGACAGCAGGATGACCATGAGCCAAAATGTGCCCTTGTGGCCAAGAAGGCCAATGGCATCCTGGGGTACTAGAATGGGTGTGTTTAGTCGGTCGAGAGAGTTCTCTTCCCCCTTTACTCTGCCCTGGTGAGACCACATCTGGAATATTGTGTCCAGTTCTGGGCCCCTCAGTTCAAGAAAGTCAGGAAACTGCTCAAAAGAGTCTAGCACAGAACCACAAGAAGAAGATTAAGGGAGTGGAGCATCTCCCTTATGATAAAAGGCTGAGGTAGCTGGGTCTCTTTAGCATGGAGGAGACTGAGGGGTGACCTTATTAATGTTTACAAATATGTAAAGGGCGAGTGTCAGGAGGAAGGAGCCAGGCTCTTCTCTGTTATGTCCAATGATACGACAAGGGGCAATGGCTGCAATCTGGAGCATAGGAGATTCAAAAGAAATTTAAGGAAAAATTTTTTGATGGCGAGGGTGACAGCACTGGAACAGGCTGCCCAGAGGGGTTGTGGAGTCTCCTTCCCAGGAGACAATTAAAACCTGCCTGGATGCATTCCTGTGTGACTTACTCTAGGTGGTCCTGCTCTGGCAGGGGGGTTGGACTAGATGATCTTTTGAGGTCCCTTCCACCACTTAACATTCTGTGATTCTGTGATTAAATGTCAAGAGAGGAGGGTCTTGGAGTATCTCTGGTTGAAAAGAGGTAGATTACTGATAGGAATTGTTTTGCACTGACATCCAAAGCCTTTGCTATGAATGCTACAGAATGAGAATCTGCACAGAATGAGGTCCTATTGCAAAGGCCTAAACTCCATCTAAAACACCCGCTGCTTCCTACTTCAGCCTCTTGCTTTGCTTGTGCTTTCTGAATCACTCAAAAGCATTTAGCAATCTTCACTAGCCCAGCACAGGGTCATATGTGGAGTACAGCCAAATATTTACATTTCATTCTGCCTGCTCTTCAGATTTTAAAATGTCCATCACTTCCTATACCCATGTACCCATTATTCTGAGATCAATATGTGACCTCAGATTTTAAGGCCAGAAGGAGCTTTTAGATCACCCAGTCTGACCTTGTTTATGATTCAGACTTTATAATTTCATCCTATTCTCCCTATGCATGTGAAAGTATAATGCACATTCTTAAGTAATTGTTATGCATAACATGTGGTGTTGTGTAATTTAATAAATAATAATAAAGCATATCCAAATGGCATCTCAGTATAAAAGAAGACTGAGTTCACCTTGCAATATTATTGGCCAACAGAGAATTTCAGGCATTTTCTGGAAAGTTTAATGGAAGCTTTAAAATTTGGAAAGCATGCTTCTTTGTGTAAGAAATCCTCCATTTCTCATCATGAGTTTCTCAGAAACCATTAACATTTTTTATTTAAAGTAATAAGCTCAGAAGAAGGGGATATAGCCATGAGATAATAGCCTTTGTGAAATCACTAGGTGTGCTAAGGTGAATCCATGGGTACTCAACATAATGACAGGATCATCAGCTAATGCCTACTTTTATAGAGTTTTAATATTCTAATCACTTTTCCAAGAAATAATCTTTATATTGAAAGGTATAAGGACAGTCTTAGAGCCAAAAATGTTAAAATAATATTATGTTACTTTACGAATCTTGTAGACAATTAGTTTTAATAGAACCTAATACACCAATCTGATTCTCTAAGACAGTGAGATTTTCAGTGAAAAGAATTACAGAGGCTATGCCTGCTCATTATATTTCAGCTCTAAACCAATTCAGCTTCTCTTCCTCAGAGTCCTCAGCCTCCTCTTCTTGATGTCTTGACTAGGACAGAAAGGGAGCCCAATTGTCCATGGTGGCTGGCATAATGATTAAGCTCTCCCCATGCCTGGGGTTCCAGAAGGTATGTGGAAGTCAGAACATATGTATTTGACTCCAGACTATCACTTGCATTTCATTCCTATAAAAGAATCCCTATTCCTACCTATCTAAAAGACAAAGATTAATATACCCCTGAGTGTCAGAAGTCTTAATGAAGTCATGATTGTGCAGAAGGTTTGACACCTCCACCAATACAAATATATGTACAATGTGCTTTCCTTAGATGGCTTGAGAGGAAAAAGTTGTTCCCATTAAAAAAATAATTTCTTCATGTACTGCTAGTTTCTTGGCTGCTGAGGAGGAGGTAGCAAAATCTGATTGTGAAAAAGGGAAAATAAAGTTGGAAAATACCAATATATGCAACCGTATACAGCAGAACCTACTGTATCAGAGCATCTGTTTTGCTAGACATTTATTTCTTTCTGTTGGGAGTTCGCTGTTTCTGACAACTAATGCTGTTCAAATTACGAAGAAAGTATTTTTGATTGCTTGAATGCTTTCTTGGGGTAGATGAGCTATTCAGCATTCACTTCTCTCAGGACAGCCCCAGAAATATCAGAAGTACAGCCCACTGACTATCTGCACATTAAATATCAAACCTGACTTAGAGATAAGACACCTGCAGAAAACATGGCAACTGTCCTGGTTAGACTAATTCTGTTCAGTGATTTTACTTTTCAGTTCAGTACTTCTAACCAACAGCACTTTCTGAAGTTAGTAGCCTGTTTTCACAGGCAGTGTCTGCTGCTGGCAGTGGTAATACCCCATGTTTAGAGTAACTACCAAGGATTGGTGTGCAGACCAAGGCCACTGCTAGACCTTGTGTACCACATTGGGGGTGCAGAAAGTGAAAGGCCCCACCTGAAGGGAGGAGTGGACAGGGCAGGTGACCCCAAACTGACCAATGAGGTATTCCAGACCATATACATCATATTCGGTATAAAGCAGAGTGGTCCGAAGGGTCTGTAGGCTTTTTCCCAGGCTCTTCTCCCCTCTTGGACTGCTTTGCCAGCTTTGCTTGTCTTGGCTTGGGTCCTCTTTCATTTTCTTCCTCGGAGCATCCAAGGAGGACTCTGTCCATTCTGCCTTCAATCTCGTGTTCCTGAATCTGGTAGCAGAATCCAACTCCTGAACACAGCTCCGGTCTGCTGCAGGGCCTGGTCTGGGACCCCCTGGTGCCTGCTCTACAGCATCAGTGGTGACGGTGATGTAATTACCATCAGGAGGGTTGGGTTTGATACTGGTTTTGTATATATTTGTACATATTCTATTTATTATTATTATTATCATTAAAGCTGTTCTAGTTTCCTTTTCTAATCACTAAGTCTCTCTCCCTTATTCCTTTTCTCTTCCCCTTTGGGGAAGGAGGGGGGTTAACAGAGAGCATCTGTTATAAGTCTAAAGGGGCGCCCTGACCCTGACATCAACTCTGTCTGTTATATCTCTAACACTCTAACAAGTGGGATTAATAGCCATTTGAAGAAGCCTAACAGGACTAAATAAGATCAGATGCCTAACTTTTAATGGATACAATTAGGTGAGAAGAATATTTTAATTTACCTTGAGGTGATATTACCTCAAAAGTACTTTCTTATCCAGACATGCAGGAAAGTCTGAAAACACATATGTATGTGCTACATCTGGTTTAAAAGAGATGTTAGATTGTCTTATTATGAGCCAGTTTCCAGTTTGCCCAAATAGGCCTCCAGAAAGGAACTAAATGCTAAATTCGTAAAATTTCTAGTCAAGCTATAATCACTTAGCAAATGTCTAATAAGTATAATTGCTAGAAAGAAAAAGGTATTTCAGGATGAGTGGGCAAACATCCTCCCATCATTTCTTCTGTCACAAGGTCATATAAATTTTCAAACAAGCAAGTTTATTGCACCTGGGATAAGGCTGTGTATTACAGCACAAGAAAACATGACCAAGTCAGAGGGGTTTATTAACTGTATCCTATTAAAAACTACAAAATTATTTTACTCATGTGCTTTCATATATGATTAAATAGTAGCCATAGGGTTATTTTCTAATGATTTCTGACTGAACATTTTCAGTATTATAATGAGGATTTGACTATCTGCTTGTGATGCTACTGAGGTCCAAGTATCCATGTGCTGAAGTAAGCAGGAAACATGTTACTCAAGTTATGTTTTCCACTTGAACTAACAATGTGATTGTGCATTCCTAAACCACAAGAACAAAAACTTTGGAAACTAAAAGCAACCAACAGTGCATATTGGGATGTCAATGATCCATAAAGGCCATATATTGATTTATATAGCAGATAAATACTATGTTGTCATTAGATGGGAAGTAAGAATTTAATATTTCAATCCTATGTCAGATTTCTGCAGAGCATTACTCTCCAACAGAGAGTATAAAAACCTCTCCAGGAGAACAGCAAATAAAGAGACAGCATTCTCAGCAAACAGGCAGCCAAGTAAACCACATAATTCAATGTTAGCCTCGCAGGGGAGCCAGTGAGAAGTTTGTGTTGTAAGGGGACCAGTGAAATTATCTTGATCCATTTTTTTAATCTCATTTTTCTGGTAAACCTGAAATAGTAATACCACCAGTTCAAGCCAGAGCTGGCATTGCAGGTTCACACCAGGTGCTCAAGAAGAGTAATCATAAATGCTTCAATATTTTTGCCTTGCATTCATCTTCAGTACATGGTGTCCTCCTATTATATAATTAGTGACTGTCTTAAACAATGAATTATTCTTTGGGCTTTTTTATTTATATATTTTTTCATCAATTTGATGTGGGATTTCCCATTGTCCCTTGTGGCTAAATTAGAGACATATGCAGAGACTATTTTTGTTTTCCATAGCCTAGCAGGGGTTAAGAAAACTCATCACTGTAAAGGGCCAACCACTTAATCTGTTTTCCTTCTATAGATCTAAGAGCAAATCAGACTACTATTTCTTTTAAGGTTTCTGTTCTTCATGTAACCTGAATCAGTGTTGTTTCTATGAACAGAAGGTCCAAAAAAATGTCCCTTTTATCAAGATGGTGTCCTTTAAATATCAAGAGTTCTTTCCTTACAATATGATGATCAAAAATGTATTAACTGAACTTTCTCTTTCAGCTGTCAAACAATATGCTTTCACAATCTTAGCTTCTAGACAGTGTAAACATCCTAGTATTCACCTATTTATATCTAATTTTCACTATACAAATAGTGATCAATATGGTGATATCATTGGCTTTAATTTTACCAATGGTTAAATTTTGCAGGCATTGTTGTCTCTGTTGCTCTCTGTCTCCTAACCACTAAAGTTTCACAGCTCTTAAGAAAGGTTGAGTTTGTGACAATTGCATAATGCCTTTGACATGTTTTATTTTGACCACAGTCTCTTGGCTGCTTTCCATAGAAGATATAAGCCTTGCAGAAGGTCAGCCTCTGTCCATCTTCCAGCAGTGGAGTCATGCTCCTTCCTCACTCTTCAGTTACCTTATGAACCTTTACATAGCTTCAACAGGGAAACAAGCAGAGTGCTGGTGCTCAGAGAATTCCTACCAAATTACCTCTGTCTGAAGATATTGCAAGACTTTTGAAGGATAGTGGTTGGGAAGGGGAGAGACAATAGTATTGCTGTTCATAAAGCTGTATGTGAGGACATGTACACTCACTGAGAGTCAGAGTGTAAAAGCCTGCAACCTGACTACAAAGGCTACATTCTAGTAGTGAAGGAGGTTAGTTATGCTGGCCTGAAGGCCAAGTATGCTACCCTATTCCAGGCCCACTTAGATATAAGTTTAAAGAATTAAATGGCTCCTACACAATACATATAGTCTTGGCTGTTCTACCACACAAAATTCTATTGATGAGATACACAATGAAAAAATTATTCTATAACTTCAGGGACCTACAGCTAATCCTCTTGCCTTGAAATCTTTTCCCTTATCAATGTTACCTGCAGCTGAAGTCAAGATAAAGGTATTATTCATTATGTCTTTTCCTGAACCAGTAACAAACCACAGACCAATACCTGGACAAAGGACATTTCTCAGTTCAATAGCCAGGAATAGTGATGTCACCTGGGCCTCACACATAGTCAAAGCTGAAAATTCCACAATCTGAAAGTGATTAAAAAGGGGGAGGGAGATGAAGAGAAGAAAATCTTTCATGTTTTATCATTTGCTACATCCAAATGTGGTTTTACAGGAACAAGCTTGCAAGGTACTGAATTCCTTAACCTTTCACTCTGTTGTAAGAAAGATTCTTCACCTTTAAGTGCTGAGTTTAATACTTCAAAGAGTTAAAAATGTAGTAAAATTAAATTGTAAATTATTTCAATTTTTTTTGAGGTTATTTTGTTTTTCTGTGATGCATAAATTTTAAGGAGATCAAGTCATCATTTGATTCACACTACTGTTTTCATTTGTGTTTTATATCTACTTTTAGTGTCATATCAGAAATTATATATCTGTTATTTAAATGCAGATTATTCCATTGACTACTCAGCAGTTCTATCAGCTCATGCAGTACCCTCAGTGAAGTGATACATGCTTATCAGTACCTCAGTAACAACCTTCTTGGAAAATTATTTCCCCCCTTTAGAAAATTTTAGCTTATTTTCTTGAAATAAAAACATGATATGTTTTGATCAACACCTTTAAAAAATTAGTTTTTGTTTTCTCAAAAAAAAAAATTTAAATATGAAGCTTTCCAAAAAGTGTCTTAAATTTTAACATCCATATGTCCACTGAAAAGTAGTTTCAGAAAATTGGGAGCACCCCACAATATGAACCATTAGACACATCCATTTTTCACTAGTAATATAGACATACCCCTTTCTCAAATGCATCCCTTATTTCTTCATGTGACATGGATTAAGAACTTTGAGGACGCAGGAGGGGATAATGGCATTTGTTTCTCTTCCCTAATCTTGTTTCTTCTAAAGATCAGGCTTTTGCTCAGGAGTACACTCTTGTCTTCAGGATATTTTAATAAAGGACAAATAGCCTCTGAGTGTATGACTCTTGCTTGGTGATGTCAGCACTTGTTGAGAGTTCTCATCGATCTGTTGAGTCGGGTTGGAGAGTATGAAATTTCTCTTAAATGTGATCCAGCACCCACCCATGCTCTCTGAAATCTTTGTCTTCACTGAGTACTCAAAACAGGGAAAGGTAGGAAAATATTTATATAAATATATATATAAATAAAAATATATTTTGTATAAATATTTATATAAATATTTATTAAGACTCTTTTGTTAACATACACTGAACAAATTTTATTTTCAGTTATCTTATTTGTTATTATAATTTCTTGATTAATTATTTTTACTACATCCTATAAAAACAATTCAGCTCTTACATAGCTAATACAGGACTATTCTCTTCGAAAACAGAGGAATTTAGCTACCTACATAAGCACTTCTTTTCCATCTCACAATGTTACTGGATAGTCTTGTTATACAATTTTTATATTATAGTCATGGTTATTTTCAAAGAAGTTTGCCTTTTTAGTTAGACAGGGGTTCAGGTTTAGACCTTTGGCTTTGAAACTATTTTAAAGGTTATGGAATTTTTAAGAGTTAGGCTGGGAAGGAGTACTGGGAATATGGAGTGGGAACCAATTATGTACAGTTTGCTTTCTCCGAATTTCTAAGTCACAAAGAGCAAGCAAAGAATAGTGTCATCATCATACTCCTATGTTGTCATCAACAAAAATAACAAGTGTTATCATTCTATTATTATTAACTGGGACAATATTTGTTAATAAGAATTTTCTAAGAAGCCAGTGCTTTATATTCTTGTATGGTTTAGTCTGAATCACCTATATATACCGAATTCAGAGGATTTCCTGAGAGCATTTTTTTCTTTTGCTTGTTTGAATTGGTTTGGGTTTTTTACAAGGAAAAACCAGATGGGTTTGTGAAAGATGGAGGCTGCACTGGTCATGAGATGGTGAACTTGGATTCCAAGAAAAGATAACAAGGAAAAGCAGCCCTGGACTTCAGGAGAACACTTTAGTCTGATCAGAGATCTACTTTGAAGAACCTTATGAGATGTAATCCTAGAGAGAAAAGAGATCAAGTAGAGCTAGTTCAAGCATCACCTCCTCCAAATACAGGAATGGTCCATCCCTTTGTACAGGAGGTGACAGGGAGCTGGATGAATTGGAAGCTCCAGAAAAAAAAAAAAACCAAAAACAAAAACAAAAACTTGAAACATAAAAAAGAAGCATACAAGAGGTGAAAGTAGGAATGAGTGACCCAGAAGGAGAATAGACATTGTCACAGTGTGCAGGTAAATGATTAAGAAAACCAAAGTCCATCTGCAGGTGAATCTAACAAGGGATATGAGGGCCAATAGAAAGGGATTTTACAAGTATATCATCTGCAAAAGGAAGCCCAGAGAATGTGTGAATCCACTGCTGAATGAGACAAAGGACCTGCTGATGAAGGCTGAAGAAGAAGATGAGGTATTAAGTGTATTCTTCATCTTATCTATTCTTCATCATCCTGTCTTATTGACATGCCTTCAGGAATCTTAGAGCCCTGAGAATAGTAGGAAAGTCTGGAGCAAACAAACTAGACATACACAGATCTGAGGGATTTAATTGTATGCAGCTGAAGGAGCTGGCAGATGTCATTGTGAGGTTGCTCTCTATTGTCTTTGAAAAGTCAAGGTGATGAGGAAAGGTTCCTGAGTACTGGATGAAAATAGATGTCACTCCTGTCTTGCAGAAAGGCAGGCAGAATTATTGGCCTCACCTCAGTATTGTGGTGCAAAATATTCTGGAAGACATTTCTAAACATATTAAGGAGAAGAAAACCATATTAAGGACAAAGAGGTTATTAAAAGTAAACATGCATCTCCAAAGGGGAAATAATGCCTCACCAACCTGATAGCCTTCTGTGATCTGCTGACTAGTTTGATGAATGAGGAGAGAACAGTGGATGTCATTTATGTTGATTTCTAAGTCTCCCATAATAACCTCATAGACAATCTACAATGAAGTTCTACTGGACTAACCTGATCTCATTGTATGACATGATGATATGCTTAGTAGATGAGGGAAAGTCTGTGGATGTTTTTTATCCGGACTTTAGTAAAGCCTTTCAGACTGTTTCCCACAGCATAGTCCTGGACAAACTGTCTGCTCTTGGCTTGAATGAATGTACAAAATGAATGTAAAAACTGGCTAGGTACCAGGGCCCATATTGTTATACTTAGGGACATGGTTTAGTAGTGGACTTGGAAGTGCTAGGCTAATGATTGGACTCGATGATCTCAAGGGCCATTTCCAGTCTAAACAATTCTATGATTCCAAGTATTGCCTAGATAAGTGGGCAGTGAAGTTGACTGAAAACTATCTTAACCGATAGACTTGAAGGGTTGTGATCAGCAGCACTAAGTCCAGCTGGAAGCCAATCACTGGTATTATATCCCAGGGCTTGACAACGGGGCTACTACTGTTCAACATCTACTAATGTGGCATCCTGGGATGCATTAGGAAAAACATTGCAATCAGGTTGACAAAGAAGATCTGTGCTCAGCATGTATGAGACATCTGGAGTTCTGGGTCCAGTTTTGGGCTCCCTAGTGCAAGAAGGACATGGATTTATTGGACCAAGTTCACTGAAGGGATGTGAACTTTATTAAGGGTCTACAGTATCCTTCACATGAAAAAAAAGACTGAGAGAGCTAGGACTATTTAGTCTCAAGAAGAAAAGGCCTGGGGACAATCTTATCAGTGTCTATAAATATCTGATTTAGGGTGAGGAGTAAAGACAGAAACAGACTCTTCTCAGAGGTGCCCAATGAAAGGACAAGAGACAGTGGTCACAAAATGAAATATAGGAAAACCCATCTAGTCATAAGAAAGAACAATTTCACTATGGGGATAGTTGAACACAGGAATGTATTTCAAAGGAAGGCTGGGGAGTCTCCATCCTTGAAGACAGTCAAAACTTGACTGGCCATAGCCCTAGAAAACCTGTTCTGGTCAGCCCTGTTCAGAATGGGGGTTGGACAAGATCTCCAGAGGTCCTCACAACTGTTTCTTGATTATGTGATAGCCCCTAGGAAATTTTAGTGATAGAAAGTCTGATAGGAATTTTAAATTAAATAACTGTGAACTTTGCAATATTTTCCACTTCAGGGGGAAAAAGGGAAATAAAAATAAATTATTAAATAATAAAAATTAAATAAATAAAAGAGAGAGAGAAAAAAAGAAAAAAAGACTGCACCATGACAACCCTCTTGGGTTCCTCTCAATTAAAACCTGATATTTGTTTGAAGTAATTCTTTCAGAAATCCCAGTGTGACAGAAGCTATTATAAAAGCTTTTGTTTACTTGCATTAAATTACAACAGTCATCCAAGAAATGTGGTTTTATTCAGTTACTTATTCTCAAAAACAGGTTTCTTGAGACCAGGGAAAGGCTTCTTGTGACCATATGGAATCCTCTGACCATCACAGCTTCCCCTTAGAAGTTCCTATCTATCTATCTTTTACAAATGCAAATGAGTCTGACTCTCTAACACTTTCCAAGGCAATAAAAGTTTATAAAGCATTTAGAGGCCAGTACACAGGAGAAATGAATACTTTCCCACCACACCCCTCCTTCTCCTTAACTCCCCCAAGGAAAATTGAAAAAAAACCCCAACATTATACATTTGCACTTGAACTAAAATAGTATTGGTGGTTACATGCGAGTGGAAAACAGAGTTCTGGAGCTCGAGCTAACTCCGGGCATTTAGTGGTCGTAAGTATTATACAAGCCTGTAAATTAAAGAGTGTATAACTCATAAAACCAACGTCCCCCTCCTCTCTTTTTCTTAACTGAAGCCAAATTTCACTTTCAACCAACAGAAATTCCCTGCCCCCACCACCCCATTGTTGGGAATCTCTGGAAAGGCCAGATGTTGGTGGCAGTAATTTAGAGGATGGTGGAGAGCCTGCAACATCCACTGCCCTCTGGAGGAGGACAGAATGGCTGTGCTGCTGGAACCCTTTTTCCAGTGCAGGCTGTAATGCATTGTATGCTTCTGTTGTGGTTTTGCCTAAGAACAAATGGAGATTAAAACTGGAAACTACTTAATGGTGTAAAAAATTAACATAGCCCCTAAAGGCCTGGAAATTTAAATTTGAGTTTGTACTCACTGATATTCTGTGGTGTGTCATGTTAATTCATGTTCTATTTTTATGTCTATTATGAGAAATGTTGCTTATTATAGAAAGGAAAATTCTGTCAGATATGATCAATGCATTTACGGTTAAGATCGTAGCCTTGTAGCCACACAGGCTTAGGATTTAAGAGAAATAAAATTTTTAGGGAGATGTAATTTCTTTCTTTTAGAAACACTGGCACAGGTGGAAAAAACTCATGCTTTTCAGGCACAGCTCTTCAGTTTTTAAATTCTGGGATACTGAAATGTGTACAGATGAAATAGGTCGTAATAAATTAATATCTGTACTCATATAATGAATAAAATGGAGGAACAAATTAAAACTTAATCTTTAAGAAAAAATGCCCACAATATTTAAAAAAATGCAGAAAAATAATGAAGGATGGGCTAAGTTGTATGTTGATGAACAACCATAAAATGTCATAGTTCAGATTTATAGAAATATTTTCAGGTAAATGTAAGCCATAGTATTTAATTTTTATAAACATAATTTTAAGACCACAAACAAAAAATGTTTCCATATTTTACTTTTAAGGGCATCTACAAAAAGTTAAATAAGAGACAAAACTGTCTTACCGAAACTGTAGGCCAAAGATTCCATGGTACATGAAAACTCAAGAGATAAATTGAATGTAAACAGTTGTAAAAATGATTGATCCCTTTTTCACTGTGGTATATGGAAACATATTCAGACAGCACAAATGGAAGAAAACAAATGTGATTTTTTTTAATCTTTTTTTTTTTTTTTTTTGTAAAATGAGGAATTTTCATAATTGCTATGAATTAACACAAACATATTTCTTAGATAATTAATGGTTTTGAAAAATAACAGATTAAATAGGTTGACAAACAAGATCTAATAAAAGGCATAAAGTCCTCTGTTCTATCTAACTTTTAAGTCATCCATCATGACCCAAATATAAAATTTTAATAGGAAGAGATTTGTTCTGTAAGGGTCTAATATTTAAAACAGACCACTTGTATTGAAACTGTACAAGAATAAGTCTCTCAATAATCCCTCCTTTTAAGAAAAGTAGGTCCATGAGACCTATTGATTGTACATCTTCAGGAGGAATGCTCCCTGAAGCCTTTTTTAAATGACCAAACAGGTGATTCACAGCCAATTTAGGATCATACAAGATATACATCCACCAAGAACAGCAATACTCACAACCTCCTCCAAAATCTGCATGGTTTCTCTCTGCCTCCCTCTGCAATGCAGAGCTCTACTGAGACTATTCTCACATCCACACTGCTCTCCAAAACCTGCCCTGGCCTTTCTGATTCCTCATGTGCCTCACCCTTACTGGCCTCCATAAGTCTTCAACACCTTCCTGCACACACTTCTTGAATATTCTGTGTCATTATCACAAAATTCAATTTTGCTTCTGGGGGAAGCCTTGGAATACTGGAAGTGAATGATGCCTCCACAACTGAAAAGCCTTGAGTGGATCTTGGCACTACATGAGGAATTGTATCATTCAGTGAGGAATGAGATCTGAAGAGCTCTATTCAGTCTACAAATCATTTACTCGGAAGACTACAATAGACACCAACAGAAAATAGTATGAATACAGAAAAAAAAAATTACACAAATGGCATCCTCAATCCTGCAAACACTTAGGCGTGTACTTAATGTAATGTGGATGAATATTGATTTCAATGGGAGTACTTATATGCATAAAGCAAGGCATATGCATGCTTATAGGATCAAGGCCAAGATTGTTAAGTACTGCAAGCTGAGCTTTAATGACTGATAAAACAACTTAGAAATACACAAAAATATGTCAAAGAAATATTCAGGATGCCTGTCTGGTTTCAGTGCTTATAAAATAGTGTCTCTGCTCTCAGTCTGAAATAAGAAAAATAATTCATTAGTAAATTAATGACAATAACTTTAAATTAGAATGTAATAAAATATATGAGCAAAATGAATACATGTATGTGGCTGAATAATTCTACCTTCTTCTAGAATGCATCCATTTCTATTAATATGGCAGCTATTGAAAAAAGCACAAAAACGTAACAGTTTATGTCAAGAAGGTGAATGATCCTCCTCCCATTTGTAACCACCAGGGAAAATTAAAGATGAAATGGAATTGCTCAGAACAGAATACATCCAGCAAGCATACAGACTGAGACTTTGGAAGCCAATAGGTGCTCGCTTCAACCTCCATGGTACAGCTTAAACAAGCTCAGTTTTAATGTAGATGGACACACTGGCCACACAAATTATCACATGATCAGTGTTGTAGTTCCATCTGAAACAATAACGTTTTGCCAAAAGTTACTTTTTTTTTCTTCAGCCTACTATAACAAAGAATGGATGTGAAATGCTTTGTGGAAATGCATATCCTGGTTCCTTTTCAAATGCTCTCATGGAAACTGTTTAATTGCATAACCAAAATGACAGTGCGGGACAGTGACTGGTAACTTAATGCTGGGGACTTTGAAAACTTTAGTCTTAATTCCCTGCTCAGTAACAACGTAACTAATTTAGCAGTTATTAACATGGAAAACAGACCCTCAGCTCAGCCTGAATGCCTAACAGACACTGTTTTCAATTATATGGTGACCATTCTGGTCTTTAACAACCCCGAGTGAGAGTGTAGTGTTTGTGAACAGTGCTGGATTGCCAACAGAGAATATTCCAACCTTCCAGACCTTACGGGCCAAACAAATAAATCTTTTTTAGAAGTATACTGCATATTTTAGAAAGCCAAGCTGAGATGAACTCTATAATAGCTCACAGGAAGGAGATAATACTAGTGTCCCAGGGAAAAAGGCTTGTCTGAAAACTTCACTAATGTGCACATAGCCCTGCAGTGAAAAGGCTATGCTGTCTGCATCCCTGAAGGTAGGTGACATAGCCCTGCCACATGCATAGTGCCCACACTGGATATAGTTCAGAGCTGTCATGGAGGAATCTTCTCTGAATGTGAGATAATGGAAAAATATCTCTCCCAATCTGGTCATCTCTGCTAACATTACCAGCTCATGACTACCAGTATAATGGAGTTTTGGAGGCAACTTCCACTTCAGAAATCCCTGAAAGAGCTGCATGATACCAGGATCCCTGCACTTTTTCCACAAAAATAACAATAACCAACTATATCAACAAAGTGCTAGCTTACCACCCACCTGCCTCAGTATTGTTGGCCAAGGAGATAGAGTGTCCTCTACAGCACAGACTGCTTCTTCCTGCCTACCCAGGGGATTACTATAGAGGCATACACTCGCATTATTTTTGGCTCAGGGTAAGTTCTACTCTGGTCTCTAAAGACCTCGAGAACTGGTTCACTCTGACTTTTTTTCCCCATCTCTCTGCTGTATGCCTTCTTGAGGACATTTCCAGATTTCCTCATTTGATTTAACAGTAATACAACTCCGTGACCACTATATACCATTCTGAAGTGCACTGAGTAGAAGTATTAAAAAAAAAAAGTATGAAGAACACATTTAAAGGCAGAAAAGATCATGCTTTTTTTTAGTATGTAAAGTGGTTATTTTAATAAAACTTTGTACTTTCCAGTGCAGAAACAAGGTGCTTTTCTTCTGAAATTACACTTTAACATTGTGTTCTTTGTCCAGCCATAAAATTTGCATCATGTCTATATTCTTCAAGAAAAAATAAAATCCATTTAGGAATAGTCCAATGAAATTAAACTGTTACCTTAGAGAAAACAGAAAAAAAATACCAAAACAACCAGACATCCACCCCTGTGAATGTTGAGGACAAAGCTTCAAAATAGTTGTGTGCACTTTAAAACTGTGTCCTTAGATGATGTAAATCAGCATCCTCTGCTGAAGTAAATGAACTCATGCCAAAACACGGCAGGCAAGCATTTGACACTCAGTTGTGTGCAGCAATTCCCTTGTCTGTGGCTGCTTTACGAACAGTTGAACTGGCAGTTTGCTCAGGCAGGTTTTCGACTTGTCCGTGGAAATGCAAGGATTTTCTCACCTCTCGTCAGCATGGATCTGCAGCCAACATCTTTAAAACCCATCCCTATCTCATTCAGCTCAGTGTTCTGTGTTGAAATAAGGCAAGCACTGAGAGGCAAAGGTTCTTTTTTACACACTGGAACTCTATATGTGGCTTTTGTTGACATCAGTGTGAGCTGTGTCTGGAAATCAGTGGCCCCTCTTTGTTAAGGAGTAACAAATCTTTAACACACAGCCTGCTTCTGATAGAGCCAAAGTCTTCCTTTGAACAAGCACATTATTCCCTCAGATTCACACAAAGACATCAACCAGTGTTGCCAGATGACACACTCTGAAAATCAGGATCCTGTCCTGGATCAGTAGGGCAGAAACTGACTGACAAGGACTGTGCAAAATTGGAAAAATCGAGACTTTTACTTCTTACATATCAAGAAAAATACCTCCAGTTCTAATTTTATTCTTGGTAACAAAATCTTAACACTAACTAATTGAGAGCAACACCAGTGACAGCAGTAATGTGCCTGAGGTGTAGGCAAAGAGTAATGCAGGGTCATAATTCAAATTTCTCAACATGTAGAGTTAAGGCCATATTTTGCAGGAACTCTTTTAAGCACTTGTAAAAGGATAAGTATTTTCAAGCATGCTAAACATCCAAAAACTTCTGTTCTGGCTTTGTCCGTAACCAAATTTTCCAAATGTCTGTATTTGCTGATCCTGAGAACTTTTGCAGACCTGAGTCACAGTCTGAACATTTCAAAATGTTGACCATATAATATAACTTACTAAGTCAAGAAAAGTAGTTAATTCTGTTTTGGAGTTCAGTAAGTAAACTTTAGTCACAGAGCACACACTACTTCTACATAAGGAAAATCTGTTTTGTTCTCTGAGCTTCTAACCATGAAAGGGTTAAAAAATTGAAAGGCCAGAACTATCAACACTGAGAAAGAAAGACAGAAAGGAAGGAGGAGTGTGGTACTGCACTTTGCAAGCTCAGCAGTTCTTCAGATGTGGTCTGGCATCTAGTTCATAAAGTCAAGCAAATCCGCTCATTTCAGTCATATATACAGACACATATGCACCAGCAGAGATATATGCATAGATTTTTAACTCTATGAAGAGTAAAATAAGGCACTATCGTGTACATATTTAGTAGGTCAGCAGAAACAAATAAATGAAGTTTTAAAAAAATAAATCATTGTTTTGTGATATTTCAGCACAACACTAGCTGAAAGTTTCAAGTATGTGACAGCAAGGATAGGTTTTTCTCTAGAATAAGACACTGATGATTATATCATTTGAAATTTCTGCTTCACTTTGAGTTTCTTTAAAATTTCTGCTTCACTTTGAGTTTCTTATGAGTATATTTTTTCCTGAAGTTGATAGGAAGACATTAACAGAAAATAACTTACATCCAAAAAACACTGTTTTGTCACAACAAAGTAATTTTATTGAAACAGAATAATTTGAATTTTTTTGTCTAGAAGCTTTTTGAGGTCTCCCTTGTTAATTCTGATTAGTGAGAGAGAAGGAAAAAACCAGATGGAAGGGATGAAAACCAGAGTAAAAAAGAAGGATGCATGTGCTCATTCATGTAGGAAAAAGAATTTGGCACACTTCTGGGCAAATGGATGAAAGAGGAAGGAGCAAATTCCAGAATGTTGAAATATAAGCATAAAATCAGATTTTTCTCCATAAGTCTGCTTCACTTTTTTTTTTTTTTTTTTTTTTTTTTTTTTTTTTTTTTTTCTGGATTTCTGGTTATTCTGTGTTCTTTCTTTCAAATTTTCCATGGAATGTGGATTTCTTGCACTGTGCTAGATTCAGCAATGCCTATGCAACCAGACACAAAACAAATGTTCGATTGGCCATAACAGCTATCTAGAACAAGTTACAGAAGGAATAGTATTTTTTTATCAGTGTGTGACATGAAAAAAAAATTGTTTGAGCCTTAGGATTGGATAATAGGATTTAAGATGATGACTAGGGATATTTTTTCTAAGTGACATGAAGATATTCCAACTCACCAGCGGGGGATTTATTGATAGACTGAGGTGTACACATAAATCTCTGCAGGTTGAGAAAAACATGTAGCTTATAAATGTAGACAGTAGATCTCATTCCTTTTGTCTTTTGTCAAATAAATAATGAAAGCGGTATTTTTAATGCAAAGCAAAGCAAGGTGTTTGGTAGATTCCTCTCTAGACTGGTATTCTTATGAAAACTTTAGAAAATGTGTGTCTCAGTCTGCATGAAGCAGTATCTGATTTTTCACACTATGTCATGTCAATTTGTTGTAATACAAACCTATTGCTACTGCAGAAAATGCAAAATAGTGTATAACAATAAAATAAATGCATTTTTGGATGAGAATGCCCACTGCCATGTTTTGGGTCATTCAGGTGAGCAAACGCACAGGGTGTTGCACAGCCTTTCTATAGCCTGTTTCCCCACTTCATTGAAGCAGAGCAGCCATGTTCTGCTACCTATAGTTAAATGTGGAAACTCAAAGCTTCTGTGTTTTTGGCATAGAGGGGCCCAAGGAAAGCCTATTTAATAAGTTTTATCCTGCTTAGGGCAGGTTAGCAACTATGATGAGCATAGCCATTTTCCCTCCTATTTCCATCTATGCTAGTTATCTGTCTTCTGTACAGCTTGGTTTCCATAAGTACTGTATGGAATTCATCCCATTCTTAGGGTAGGATATAATCCTAACATTTTAAGAACCAGGGGAACATTCATCAAAAATGATAGGTTGTGACCGCAGCATACTCTTTGCCTGAGGAACCGATTACCAAAAGGTCACTGTGGCCCCAGAGGCTGGGCAGGATTCCAAAAAGGCTGGACATTTTCAGGGTGAACAAATACACCAAGAGATACTATTCCACATCTATGTGTATATGTATTTGAAATAAATACATGCATGTATATATATGCATAAAAGAAATGTGTGAAGAACAAGACATGATTCAGAATTGAAACCAATCTGTATTGAGACTATGAAAAGCACTTTATTGGGATTATTGATTATTACCCAGCTGCCCTGTTGTGTTTTCTCTTCTAAAGCAGCCTGCACTAGCTGTCAAAAAAGAATTTCATGTGCCTGACCCTGTATGCCATTTCCCAAAAGCTTTCAGCAAAAGGCAAGATCTAAGACTTCACTGCAAGAACCCAAGGTCTTAGAGGTAAAACTACCATGGTACAGACCATCTGCTTTAGCTGCCATTCCTTGTAAAAGGCGAAGAACTTCAGACCTGCAGCTTATGACAGCCAAAACCAGCCACAGAGACTTCTGGGCCAGGCGAGGTCATGTCTGGTTTGTCAGAGACCTGAGTTCTTCATGATGTTATACTGCATGCTTATTATGATGATGGTTATATCATAGCCTCAGAAATCAGTTTAGGAAGCTTGCTAAACCATGCCATTCATTATAGTTTATGCTTCACACTTCCACTACACAGGCCATAGGGTGAACATAGCCTGTGATTCTGGAACATGGCTGGACCATAAATGCAATAACAAAAATCACTCAAAGCTTTTTCCCAGACATCACTCACCACCCCTAATTCAGGATAAGTTTGTGTCCAAACAATGTTGAGATCACATTCAAAATGCATATGATTATCATCTTAAAGCCTTTACTTATTGTAACTAATGACAATTTAAAATTAGGTATCTTGTGTCTAATTTTTCTATTTCTTTATTACCAGATTGAGGTCCCCCATAAACTAGGAATTTATACATAACTGTTACATATACTGCTGCTTCTATTTTTTCCTCCACTATGCAGTCCTCTGCCATACAGCAATTGTATTTGCCTGGGACTATGGAAAGAGTTAGGTAAATCAATTTTAAGCAAACCATATATTGTATGCTTATATAGTTTCATTTCCAATAAATAACCTGGAATAGCTAGTCAACTTTACATGCAATCTTAATTTGAGTTTCATATGCATAACGGAAGCCAGGAAAAATAGGATAGACATGAGAAGGGAAGAAAGATTATATGGCTACAAGCACAGTGTGATGTAAACTCATTTACAAGGGCATCTGCATCTGTATGTCCAGTCAAGTGGCACAGTGAATTGCGAGGGGATTATTGATTTCAAAATGACTTAACTGCAGTCATGCAGTACTGAGAATACCTTATTGCTTTCCTTAGCTTCATGTACCAATTTGATCATATTTTGTGTATGTCTCAGCAGTCACACATGTAAGTCCTGAAAATAAGGAAATAAGGTGATTAAAAGGGCAAGAATCACACACACACACACACACACACACAAAAGGAAAGCAGTGTCTTGCCACATAAGAGATCATATTTGCTGTTTATGTTTAAAAGCCACAAATTGTATACTTTTCTTTTTAAATACTTGCTTGAAATAATTAAAATGCAACTTCTTATAGCAAAGCAGAGCACCAGTCTTCTAAAAATCATGTCCTATCCAAAGTGGAGCCACTCAAACAAATTTAGATCACTTTCAAGGTATGAATCATTTTATTTCCATAGTCAGCATGAGTACAGCTTTCTGAATGCGTGCTTAATATGGAACTGAGAGAACTTTGTAATGGCCTATTGTGAGCCATTAAAACATCCATGTGCATGATAACTTTTTAGAACTATATTTCAAGAGGAGCAAGAAATAAGTTTTATGTCCCCTCACATATGGATTAAAATTTTTACACTGAAAGTAATTAAAATACCATGACAAATTAGAAGCTGATAAAAGGCCACAGCTAAAGATTTATGATCTTTTTTTTTTAAAAGCATCTTTAAGCTTTACCAAATGTATAGTGCTCCATGTACTTCATCTCTAACATCTGAATCCAGTTAGCAATGATTTTCAACTAACAGGGTGTTCCTTTGCATCAAAATGTGTAGCAAGATCTCTGTGTTACGCATGTCATCTTATGACAGTCAGTTAGCTCTCTTGCTGAAGTGCATTAGGAAACTGTTTTAAAGAGCTTGCACCTTTTGTCAGAGTGGTTAAAAAAACCCAACATTGTTTAACAGCACTGTATGTCTTACCGTTATACTCTCCACCTTTTGCAAAGGTCAGGGAAGTGTCATTTTGTGACTGTACTAATTTATTCAGAAAGCACAGCTTAACTCTTCCTGTGACTTGTTAAAAATCATGACAACACCATATCGGGTGAGGGTGGGGGGGAGGGGCAGGATTCAAAAGTGTAGACAACACACATTTAGTGAGTAGCTTTTTACTTGTGTCTTACATCAATCACTCTTGACATTTCCAAAGAGAAATCCTATCTGGACCCTGAAAATCTATTTCCTTTTCTGATGACAGATGTGATTAAGGCAGGGCAGCTTGTATCATGCAGTTCTCTAATGATGAAGGCAGCCCTTCATTTCAACTTCCTTCTTAAAGTTAAATTTATCAGAAATATTCCAATTCAAATTTGAAATTTTTTCTCTTTTATTTTTTCTGTGCACATTTGCAATAAAAATTTTTGGGTTTGTGTGTTTGTTGTTTTGGGGTTTTTTGTGGATTTTTTTTGTTGGTTTTGTTGTTTTGTTTGGTTTTTATTTTTTGGTTTTGGGGTTTTTTTTTGGCTTACAGAACTATCCCTGTCCACTGCAGTCAGTAAGAATACAATCTTCTGGCTTCCAAAAGGTAAAGATGGTTGTCTCTCAGCATGGCATCTGGTATTCAAAGGAATAGAAGAATCATAGCGCCGATTTGTCATCTGGAGCCACCTTCGCATTACTTTGTATAAAGTGAATGGGACATGAGAGTAGTTCAGTGCCTCATGCTATATAAGTGTTCAGATCAGGGTAGCGTACACCCAAATGTCAATGGTTGTTTGAAAGGACTTAGACATTGAATGGCATTGGTTCTGATTATCAGCACTTACAGTAGGTCCAGAGGCTCATTGTCTGGTTTGTATCAATGCACAGTTTCACTACCTTTCTTCACTTATCTGAGAAATACCCGCAGCTGTCAAAATTAGAAATGCCATGAAGGTAGATTATCTGCTGCTCACTTCTACCTATAGGTGATGGGAAAAAGCCTTGTTTTTTATTGTGTTAATAATTACCAATCTTTTGGGGAAAGAAAATGACCTATCTTTATATTTCTGATACAATGCAACACAGGCCTCTTTGTCAGATGATTCAGCACTCCATAACTAGACTTCAGGAGACAAGAACAAGTACCAAGCTACATTAGGAGTCAAAAAAGCTTCTTTCTTTCCCCCTCAACTCTCACTAGTCTACTAAAGTTTATACTGGAGCCATTCACTAATTACTGAACAATTTCCAGCATTTCAGCTTGAGAAGATTTTTCTCTTTATGAAGGGCACTGTAATTCTGTTGGGCCTCAGATGGGTTTTCAATGTTAACCTGAGGTCAAGTGTGTGAATCACAATATAAGATCAGAACACTTCTGGAAGGCTGTGCATTACTGTCCTACCCTATTAAAAAGCAGCAACAACAACAACTGCTTAGGAGTTCCTGGGGCCAAGCCTGACAGTGAAAACAGATGGATCACACTTCAGGATTTAATTTTCAGATATGATTTCCCCATGCAGAGGAATGGTTGACCCAATTTATGATCTTAAAAAAGGTTAATTTTTAAAAGTAAAATTCTGTTCTAAGATGTATGAGGTAACGTTAAGAAGTTGTGATAGCCCCTTATGTGTGGCATGTTTTACTATGGATCATGAACTCTGTGTGTTGCAATATCTCCATTGGAATAAACTCAGAGAGCCCCACTGACTGTGACTGTATAGTTGCTGACCTGGCTGCTCACCTTTCACACATGTAATATATTTGTATCCTTTTACCCATTAAAGCAAACAGCAAAACAAAGCTCATCAACATTATGGCATGTTCATAGGTAATTGGTAACTCTCATACACTTTTTAGACAATGACAGTTGGAAATAGGAAGCAAGAAGATAACCATAAGAAAAGTTATGTGTTGTTTATGGAAGAAAGCCAGTGCCTTTTAAACATTATGCATGACAAAATTCAGCCTGACAGTCAATGACATACCACAATGCAGGTGAAATTAAAGCCTAGGGCTTGTAGGTTTTTGTTTGTTTGGGTTTTTGGTTGGTTGGTTTTTGTTTGGTTTTGTTCTTTGGTTTGGTTTGGTTTTATGGTTTGGGGTTTTTTTTATGCTAGAATTATGTACATGCACTCAGCATAAATATGTAATAGATTGCTTGCTTACATACATTCACTCCCCCACACTCAAACCTAGATACAAACACACATTGCTACATGCAATGTTATACCATAGAGGTAAGCAGAAAAAAAAAAAAAAAAAAAAATATATATATATATATGCCTGAAGTAAATGAGCCAATATCACAAAAGCCAGCAGTTAATCCA